>JABSTQ010010524.1:0-293182 GCA_013358835.2 Ixodes persulcatus
CGGAAACTATGTTCGCGTATCTTCAACACGCTTGCAATAGAACGATCTCAAAAGCCCATTAAAACATTATCAGGAGACACAGTAATAATAAATTATTGAGCATGTAAAGATTGCGACAATATTAGAAATACGTCCTGAACATGAAGCAAAAAATAAATACGAAACTAATCGCACAATGTATCCAAACGAATTTAGCAGACATATAATTTCAAGGACGTTTAAATAGGGCAGGACCAACGTTATTAGATTCACTCAGTTATGGAACTGTTCATAGACGCTGCATGCACGAACAGTACCCCCCCTCACTCACCACGACTCGCCCAGATTCGCTCGACGCGCCGCCGGACGGCTGCTTTGGTAACTGAATCTGGATACGTTCGTTTCAACGTCCCTAGAAACGTGAAAATCAACGAAAAAACTCTTTTTGAAGTAACCTTTATTGGAGATTAGTACAAAATGGGGGCGGGTGATGTTTTCTAAAATTTTTAGTTTTCAAGGTTTTGCAGCACAATTAATATTGTTTTTATACAACCATGCCTCAGCGGGAATTTTAGGTAGCGCGTCCCGACCTAGGCGCATTTTAGCTGTGGGGGTATTCCGCGGCGCGTCCGCTAGGGAGACGGGGATGGAACCCTTGTAACCCGATTGAAGCCAAAATAGATGTCACGTGCAGTTCGTAGAGTGACCGCTGCGGGAGAAATGGCGGCGTTGTGATCGCGTTAGGCGCTTCAGCTGTGCTCTTTAGAATGCACAGTTATGAAACGAAAATATAGATGGCGCTTCGAACGACTCTAGGCGGATTGAGGTGAGTGAGGGGGGGGGGTACCCCCCCCCCCTCACTCACCTTAATCTGCGGGAGTTCCACAACTGAGGTAATCTAGTAACGTTGGGCAGGACCAACGTTACTTGATTACCTCAGTTGTGGAACTCCCGCGGAGGGGGGTACGCCCCCTCACTCACCTCAATCCGCCTAGAGTCGTTCGAAGCGCCATCTATATTTTCGTTTCATAACTGTGCATTCTAAATAGCACAGCTGAAGCGCCAAATGGCGATCACAACGCCGCCACAACTGAGGTAATCTAGTAACGTTGGGCAGGACCAACGTTACTTGATTACCTCAGTTGTGGAACACCCGCGGAGGGGGGTATCCCCCCTCACTCACCTCAATCCGCCTAGAGTCGCCATCTATATTTTCGTTTCATAACTGTGCATTCTAAATAGCACAGCTGAAGCGCCAAATGGCGATCACAACGCCGCCACAACTGAGGTAATCTAGTAACGTTGGGCAGGACCAACGTTACTTGATTACCTCAGTTGTGGAACACCCGCGGAGGGGGGTACCCCCCCTCACTCACCTCAATCCGCCTAGAGTCGCCATCTATATTTTCGTTTCATAACTGTGCATTCTAAAGAGCACAGCTGAAGCGCCAAATGGCGATCCCAACGCCGCCATTTCTCCCGCAGCGGTCACTCGAGGAACTGCACGTTACATCTATTTTTGGCTTCAATCGGGTTACAGGGGTGCCACCCCCGTCTCCCCAGCGGACGCGCCGCGAAATACCCTCACAGTTAAAATGCACCTAGGTCGGGACGCGCTACCTGAAATCCCCGCTGAGGCATGGTTGTATAAAAACAGTTTTAATTGTGCTGCAAACCTTGAAAACTAAAATTTTAGAAAACATCACGTGCCCCCATTTTGTACTAATCTCCAATAAAAGTTACTGCAAAAAGCGTTTTTTTCGTTGGTTTTTACGTTTCTAGTGACGTTGAAACGAACGTATCCCGATTCAGTTACCAAAGCAGCCGTCCGGCGGCGCGTCGAGCGAATCTGGGCGAGTCGTGGTGAGTGAGGGGGGGTACTGTTCGTGCATGCAGCGTCTATGAACAGTTCCGTAACTGAGTTAATCTAATAACGTTGGGCAGGACCCGGCATGACGTCATACCCAGCGACGCCGGAAGAACAACCCAATCCCAGACTGCCCCGCGCACCGACGCTCTCTAATCCAAACTAAATTCAACCATGCTCCCATCGTCTGCTCTCCGCTCGGTCGTTAGGCTTAGGCTACGTCTGCTCCGTGCATGCGGTCTGCTCCGTGCATGCGGTCTGCTTCGTCTGCTCGCTGTCGCGGCTGGCTTTCGATTCGATCGGCGCACCAAAAGATGTTTCGATGCGAACCCGAATACTCATCACGGCGGAGTGAAACCAACATCTTCTCGAAGCAGAATTTGTACGGCTTTCTCAACCCGCGATGCCCTTCTCAGCGTTCGTTCCTACGACGACTGACTCGCGATCGCTTTCCAAAGCCGCGCTACGACGACTCGTTCGAGACGACGCTCCAGGCGCGGTCGCGCGGTGTCGAGAGCGTCCGCTACACGCCGACTTCCTAGTCCTACTGGTCAGGCAAGTGTTGGGCTCGAAATCTCGCCTGTTCGACACCGATTCAGTCGGTGCGTCGTCTAGAGCGTCTCAACTCTAGTCACTTACTTTCTGCTGGGCAACCAGGCGTTCGTTTATAATAATCTCATCCAATTCCGACCATACCGGTTTAAAAGTCTCCCGTTAAGCGCTGTTTCAAATAACAGTGGGTGCCGCCATTACTTTCGGTGCACACAATCGCGTTGCCACGGAAATGTCATCGCAACGCGGTTGTTTGCACCGAAATTAATGGCGGCGCCCACTCACTAGGCTTCCCATTGGTCAAGAAATGCTCGTCGCGGCTCGTGGCCACGCCTACTTCCGTTACACTTCGCTCCATGCATTGGGGATAGGGACGCCACCTCCTGCCCATTATAACCTCCTTGTATAATTTACTAAAAACAGCGCGTTTTTGTTCAGTCGGTTTGGCCTTGCGTGTTAAAGGGACAATGAAGGCAATTTCGGGTATTTTTTTGACGATTGAACTGGGTTCCAGGCCCGTCTCAGGCCACGTTGTCCAAATTTCAGCCGAAACCGGCGCTTGTGTGCCGCGCAAATCAATGAAACAGTCGCGGTAATAATCGTATCGGGATCGACTTTGGCGACGCCCCGAGAGTGGCGGGAGAAGCCAGGAGAAGCGGAGCTCACGTGACCGATGCGGGGCCAAGAAGCGCGACGTCACAAAAGACGCGTGAGCGATTGGTTGGAACGAGTGACGTGCCCTCGGTCACGTTTTGGTTCACAGTTTTTAGGAATACTGTTCTAATTTCCGCTTGAATAACCATGAAAAGTATAAATCGGACCGGAGATGATTACTAAACCGTAAATAAAACAGCATACTTATTTTTTTTTTCATTCCTACGCTGGACGCGAAACGGGCAACGAGCAACTATGGGCAAACGAAACAAATAATAAAGAACGCAGCGCGGAGCACGCTGGAGACGTCGATGTCGTGTTTACTTTGGGAACACGGTACTCGAAGGATTCTGCAAAGTGGTAGTCATGCCAAATTTGTGCGCCGTAGATGGCTGTTCAAACGGTCAACTAAAGACCAGTAATCGTTCTTGCTCTTTGACGACGAAATGAGTGGACGTCCGACTCTGGTGAAAGCAAAAATGGTGCTGTTTATTTTCTCCTTCTTGGGGAGCGTCCCCCGCGGAGGAACCGGTTCCAGGGTCGCTGCCGCTTCCCCCTCGGCATTTCCTTCGCGTCCCTGTCGGACAGGGACAGGGACTGTCCTTCGGCAACGCGCCGCTCTCGTCTCGCCCGTGCGAATGTTGCTCACAGTTATGCTGCTCGGAGCCAGCGGGCCGCTCGTTGCCGGCTGGGCGGTCACCGTCGGCCTCGGGTGATAGCGAAGAACGCCACACACGTACTCCCGTTCCGTTGGTGTTAGGTCACTGAACGGAAGCCCGAACAGAACTCGCTCGCGAGAGTGGCGTTGTCGTCCATGTTGACAGATCCGACGAAACAGTCGCGCTACCGCGGTGCTATAACCCACCGCGGTAACCAGTCTCGATCTCCTAAATGCTACCGATACCGACTATTCACTTATGACATCACTTTCTACGTCACCTCCGTTTTCGGAGACCCAGAAATGAGAATGGAGATAGTTCAGTTTCGGTTTCTTCAGTTCTTTTGTAGGCACAGAAATATGCGTCACAAATGTCTACGAAAAATTGGGCAGTATGCCAGGTTCACAAGAAGCCTAAAAACACCATTTAAAAAAATTAAATGAAATCGCCTTCATTGTCCCTTTAACGCGCCGTTCTGCCAATCTTGAGGTCGGTGGTTCGAATCCTCGTAAAATAAAGAATGTTTTTTTTAATTTTTTTAATGCGTTTTTTATTTGTTCCTACTATTTTAAATATTAGCTATGTTTTTTTGCAGTCGCCGGCCCCCTACTTTAGGGTAAAACTCACGCAGAATGTGAAAATAGGAAGTGCGAGCCCAAATTTCAATTGAATTTTTGAATTCCACTACTGTGCCATTACTAACGTGTTACATGATGTTTAGTAGTTATTTTGTGTATTTTTTTTGCTTTTTCGTTGTTACCTGCTTTGTTCCATTTACTGTGCCCCACTCCTCTCTGTAATACCTTCGGGCCCTGAGAGACATAATAAATGAAAATGAAATAAAAAAAATTGTTGTGTTTATGTTTATACAGCCGGAAGTTAGTCTGCTTCAGTGGGCGTCTGGTGTCTCAGCTGTAGATAAGCAATTTAGCTATTGCAGTACAACCGCTAGCCTGGGGTCTTTAATAGGGAGTTTTAGAATAGCGCACGGTAAAGCTTTGCGTGCGCAAAGAATAGCGTCGTCGCCACTGCGCATGCTCCGAACGCAAACCAGGTTTTGCGCTTTGCGTGCGCAATTTTAGCGTGCGCTATTTCTCGGAAATAGCGTGCGTACGCAAAGAGTCTTTGCGCTTCTCCAAGGAGGATTCGTGATGAGAAGTTGGCTAAAGCCAAGACGAGCAGAGTTAAAAAAATGGCGGCTTCCAGGATTCTGTTGGCGGCTGCTTTGGCGGCGTCGTGAGTGCGACGTCGGCGGCATCCTCACGACTGAGATTTTCAATACGGGACGACATTGTACTCGGTTTGGAAACGATCACCGGCAACTTGACGCTTGTGACGCGCGAACATTTCTCGGCGAAGGTACGATGTGCGAAGGTCAGTACCACTGATCTCTATTTTAGTAGGCTGGATCGCGGATCGGGAGCCCGTCGGTGTCGCCACCGGCGGCCATTGCTTGACACCAGGCAATACACGCAAGTCTATGGGAGAAACGCACAAAAGTAAGAATATTGAAGCATGTACGCTGTGCTTGGAGGCGAGTATTTTATGGTGCGCTGCGATCCTTACGTCGGGTGTTTGGAGATCGAATAGGTATTTGTCAAGCGTCCGGTCGCTGAATAAAAAAATCAAACGTACCGGAGCACCCACGGCTGAGCTGGCAAGCTTGCTCTCGTAGTGGAGTAAACAAAGGAACTTGCCGTCAATAAGACCGTCCTTAGGGAAGCCCAGAAGTTGATGAATGACAAAGAAGTTCCATCTCGACAGCGGCTTTCCGGGAGTGAGCGAATTCCGCGTAGCAAAGCCTTCGAGCTTGTCGTCTGCTAAACCCAACTCAACGAAACCGCCACCGACTCCGCGATCACTCTAGGTAACTCTCGCCTCAATGTGCTGCACTACAGCGGAGTCACTCTCGACCACAAAATATTTATTTATAAGAACTGCGAGGGTTGTCAGTTTTAATGTTTGTACGCAAGCTATTTGACGGGCTTATCGAAAAGCATCCAAAAAGTTTCAGTGCCGACAACAGCTTAGAAACAGGCGAAAACGTCACTTTTTCTCGTTCTTCCCATAGAGTCCCATGCATTGGCTGGTGTCAATCAATGGCCGCCGCTGGCGACACTCGGCCCCAGCTGCCGAGGCCGCGGTCTGCGATCCAGCCTACTACAATAGAGATCAGTGGTCAGTACACGAGACCTTTCTTGCCGAGGCGACGCAGGTGGACACGACCGGTCAACCGCTCGCGTCGCATTCTCACGTTTAAACAAATCTAAAATAGTACTCTGGACCAAAAACCTCGTTTTTTCTAAAGTTACAGCACTTTGTGTGTGAAATAAAAATTGTGAGTGTATCCTGGTGGTGTCGCAAGCGCGAGATGCTTGGGCTTTTGCGTCACGACGGAGAAACGCTATTCTAACACTCTCTCGCGTCGCGCGCGCTAATACAAGCGCTAAATTTAGCGCTAGCGTGCGCTAAAATTGCGTACGTTATTCTAAAACTCCCTAATGTGCACCACGCAGTAGTGATACACGACCGCACGCCGGTACGATACTCATCCAGATCGAAACGGGCAGGGATGGGGGTTGAACCCAGGATCCCTGGGTTCTGCAGCGGGAGCTTCCGCTCCACGTGCTCCGACTTGAATTTGATTTGATGCAATGCACGAACCGTGGCCCTCTTGCTTTGCCGGGTTAATTCGCTCCCTCCGTGTTAATAGGTGGGTCGGTGTAGTAGGCAAAGAGCGCAAGTCCTTTCAACGAAGTAAATAAGGCAATAATAATGAGAATATTGAGAGCAAAATGGGAAAATGTGTAAGTGGTCAAACTGCCACAGTGATGCAGCCGAAGTTTGTCTGAAGGCGGTCACCTTTACCTACTATTAAAACAAAAATACCGCTATTTTAAGGCAGTTATTTACCTGAGCTCATAGCGCGCTACGTATTAAGCGTGCACATCTCTTAATTTTGTGACTTCCGGAAAGTAGTACGTAATTTTGTTCTGGTACATCAGTGAAATCCCTCGCCTGCCGCCTGGTTTTACTAATCGAGATTGCGCTCCGCAGTTTCACTTTTTTATTAGGCCTAGACATGTTTTTATTCCTGAGATCCAAGAACAGTGCGGATAATTAAACTAGCTTTCAGAAACGTTACCCTTCGGTGTTATAGCATTTATGTTTCGTAGCGTCAAGGGGTCACATTCACAAACCCGGCAGTGTAAACATCCACAACGCATTTGTGTTTCTCGTTTTATCGTGTTAAAAAAAAAAATGTTTTTATATTTGCGTTTTTTTTGGTGCGGTATGTCGTATAACATAAGCTATCGGGGGACAGGTCGTCTGGCTATGTGAACATTTAAAATATTTCTGTTCGATGATCGTAACTACCACAGAAAACAGTCGATTCTTGCATGAAATAGCATATTTTCACACTCAATTAACATCACCAATAACATGATCTCAGGAGAGTTGTGTACCTCTCGTAGCGTCATAAGCAATACACACATCTCTATCTTGTCCAGATTCTGGAAAGTAATGCGTATTATTGTTTTTGTAACTCAAAGCGCGTGCTCAATCATGCCACGTGTTTGTTGTTGTCCCTCATTCGGAGGCTCCGCTATACCGTTTTATTTTTATTTTTTTATCAGGGCCAAGCACGTGCGTATAGGGGGTATTCACTGGCCGCCATATTTGAGGTCACTGTTTAGAGCGCATGCTCAGAACGAGCTCGCATTAATAGGCTGCCAAGACCGGCACTCTTGATGGTGCGGGGTGCACGTTGCAAAATAACTGTGGAAGCTCGCTATCAGCACGTGCTCAGCATTAGTGCACACGGATATGGCCGCCAGTGAATATACCCTATACCGCCGGACCTTAAGTATAGTACATCAAATTAAACTAGCTTCCTGAAAAAGTATCGTTCGGCTTTGTGTAATTTATTTTTCATGGCGTACGGTCAGATTCTCGAATCCTGAACGGCAAATCTTCCTCGCCGCATTGTTTTTTCTCGCGGTTTCGCGATAAAACACGACAGCCTTGCCGTGCTGGGATCAAATACACCAGCGTCGGCAGTTATTTGCAAAGGATTGATCAACGCAAACAGTTCCACTCGCTATTCATGAATTGCCGCAGTTCGTCAGAATCTCAATGACTTGACTGTATAGTAAAAACGGCAAAAAAAAATAAATAAAACGATGTCAGTCAGTAAACGGAACTTCCATGGCGGGGCTCGGCAGTCTGAACAGCAAAGCGCCGATACCGGCCAGTCACTGAACTTCCATGTAAATGCTGGCCATCAAAGACAGCAAAGTACCGATGCCGGCCAGTCACTGTACTTCCATGTAAATACTGGCCATCAAAGACAGCAAAATACCGATACCGGCCAGTCGCTGGAATCTCCATGGAAAGACTGGCCAGCAAAGGCAGCAAAAACCCGATGTCGGCCAGTCACTGTAACTTCTACGGCTGAACTGGCCAGTGAGCAAGACGAAACCCCGACGCCGGCCGGGGCCGGTAGCTCACCGGCGCCAATGGCCGGGCGCCGCCATCCAGTTACCAGTACCGGCCGGCGTAGTCCCGATACCGGCCGACGCGGTGTGCTACCTGGGTCAATACATATCACTTTCGAATCCGTCACATTATTGTTCCATAAGCCGTTTGCTTGTATACGGTTTCCATCACAATTCCGTCACCGAGATTTTTCAATATGGACATTTTTCGTTCTGCCTTTCTTCTTTTACAAACGTAACGCACAATAATGTTGTTTAACCTTTTTTTTAACTTTCCCCAGACCTTATCTACTGTTCATGTAGGCAAAGAATAATATTTATTATATTCTTCGAAATGTCATCCAGGTTGTCTAAAATTGCAACATCGTTGTCATTTCCAAAATGTACCACTTTATATGTGTCGCAATAAGGAACTTTGGTTTTTAACAAGAGGTAATTTAAAATAACTATATCGTAGTTCGAAAAACCGTCTATCAGTTGTCATCGGTATGTCGTATCTACTAGGGGTCTAGTCCCAAGTAGCACAACTCGCCGGTTCGGGACTGGGGCGGTACCTGTCTGCCGGTAAGATCCTACAGGGGCGACGCTGGAAACGCCCCACGGGGCGACAACGGGCCAGTGAGATTGCCAGTCACTGGCCAGTGACCGGGACTGACTGGGACGCCCGGCACTGGGCGTCCCAGTGAGCTCCCGGGATGCTGCCAGCACAAATCCCCAGCGTAGTACAAGAAATACGGTAAGATACCAGCAAGACCCCAGGCTAGCGGCCTCAAGCCATACAGTTCCCGGTCTTGTTTTCTCCCAGCGAGTTCCCGGGCTGCTGCCAGTACAAATCCCCGGCATAGTACCAGCAGTACAGCAAGATACCAGCAAGATCCCAGACTAGCGGCCTCAAGCCATACAGTTCCCGGTCTTGATTTGTCTCAGCGAGTTCCCGGGCTGTTGCCAGCACAAATCCGCGGCGTAGTACCAGCAGTACCGCAAGATACCAGCGAGGCCCCAGGCTAGCGGGCTAAAACCGTGCAGTTCCCGGTTTTGTTTTACAGGCTAACATGTGGTTTTGTGTGCAATTCAAACCTGAATAGGAAAGATGTAGTTCATAACAAGGGTAATTTTAACAAACAATGAGTGTAAACAATTATTTTGCACTCTCTGCCACATCCATCTGTCACTCATACATGCGTAGTAAATGAAGCATACAAAATTGTTACCGTAATTGTTTATTGTCAGTTGCAGTGAAGCTACAGCTCGGCTGGTAATCATGGGCTTGTCACCAGAGGAGTGCGCTGGATGAGAGGGGCTGGATGTCATGGGCCTAGGAAATTTTCTTCACACTTTCCATGCAGCTTGTGATTCAACTCGACCATGCACCTGGGAAGGCGAGTCCTTCATTACAGCACCTGTAAAGAGAATCGACATCGCAGTAAAATGACAGGGTAAATCAATACCAGCTGCACATGATAATCCAGAAATTACAAACTGGGGTGAGGGGCGTGAGACAAGCAGCCCATGCAAACTTTTATGAGCAATTCACCTAATAGCTAGTCAACTAAGCTCATATTTCAACCCGAAGAATATACTAATATCGCTTTAATGGGACATAGTACTTAATATAATACATAACCCGCATATTCGACAAAATAACTTCTAGATTGCTACAAAAACCTGAATTGAAATACGAGTATCAGCTGCTCAGTGGGGCACAAAGCGGGTTAACATGCTCCTTGGCTCAAGAAGCGCTTGCTTAGTTTTCGTAATTTTCCTGCAGCCTGTGGTGTTGATTGAGCAGACGACTAGAGCTGTTTCTTAATACGCACAAAAGCTTGATTTCGCGAGCAGATAAGTCGCATGGTCAAGGCATGCGAGTTAGCTGGAAATTACTCTCGGTGGAACAATTATGTAGTCATCACCGCTTTCCTTAGCTGATCAAAACTGATTAAAGTCTATTACCGTCTCTCCGGAGCCCATAGTTTCGGTATTGAACGAAATCTCCAAAACAAAAGTTTGACATGAAAAGAACAAAAAGCACCGGGAAAACAAAACCATGCTCTGCAAGTTTATGTGCACCGGCTACACTTAACCGTCGCAGTTCAAATACCTATAAAATAGGGCATTAAACAAAAGAAAATCTGTTAAATTGAATGCGCTACCCATTCAGGCGGCCCGGCCGAGCCGATGCGGCCTGCTTCCAGCCGCCATGTTTGTTTGGTGTGGCGCCCCCTATAGGTCGCTGGAGTCGCAAATACAGCTCATTGTTGTACACATACTAATGAGATTAGGTAGACACATGCAACATATAATGTACTGCAGAGTGTGACCCCCGTGTTCCCACATAATGGCAACCTGACGACTAAAACTCATCTGCAGATTTCATCAAATAACAATAGCGACTTACAAACTAGTATATATTATCAGCGTCCACCATCAAACTCACATTGAGTATTTACCATCGGCATGCCCCATAGCCCTTGAAAATGCCCGCAAGCTTCACTTACTTTAAGCATATGACATCACATGACAAGAAACATTCCCTCGTGATTATCTTTAAGATTTTTACAGGTGCGAACAGTTCAGGCAAATCAATTGAAAGATACCAAATCAGTAGTGAAGCAGTGTACAGTGGTTGGTAGATGCAGGTTAATATGTATGGGACATCTATTTTCTAAGTAACATTGTTACCTGGTCAATTTTCTTCGCAGACCCATCACATATTGAGACAAGGTTTTGAATACAGTGGTAAACAGAAAGGAGTGCGTTCCAGATTTAGTTTTGCACAAGGTATGTGGCAACTGACTTCATCCTCTTAGAATTTATTGGAGTGGATCTGGGTATAATAATATCTAGCCCGACAATACTGCCAGGAGCACATGCCTCAAAACCTGTCAGAAAGGAGAAGAGGAAGTTTGAATCCTAATTTTCGTATTGCGATGAGAGCTGCTCATACTGAGAATTGAGGTGAGCAATGTCGGCCCTCCCTCTGCCTGAAATATCTATACGTCAGCCACCGCTATCGGAAAATGTTTTAGCTGAGCGCTTTTTTCGACTGCTCCGCTCAGCGACTGAGCGAGCAAGCCACATGGCATGCGCGTAACGCTCAGCCGGCAGTGGCCATCGGGATGCAGGAATTGTCTGCTCCATCGGCATCTGCGCTTCCGATTGGTCGTTGCTGACTGAGCGTTGTGCGCATGTAGGTGCTTTCCTGCTGAGTGGAGTGGAGTGCAGTCTCTTCTTCTTCACTTGCACAAAAGAACAAAATGGCACTGCATACTGCTTTAGAGACTTGCTGGCATGTTTCACACTCGCTATCTGCAGACAGCTAGGACAGTTGGTAAATGAGGAAAAAAAAAGTGTGAACACATACCATGCACGCCAAAACAAAACATCAATGGGACTACACGAGACTGCATTAAAGTTTCCAATGGGCATACTTTATACCTCACAGCCACTGTGTGTACACAAGTCAACTAGCTCTACGCATACCGCTCAACACACCACAGCTAGGCTGAATCAGACAAGTGCTGTGCTTGCCGAGCTTGAAGTACAGTCATGATTTATGTCAGTCTAAACAAGCGATCGTTGACTGCTCAGTACTGGAGCATCATGCAGCAGCTGACTTGCTCTCCTTTTCAAATGCCTTGCGAACCAAGCGTGGTAAGTTGTCTGGCAAGGAGAGAACGTCACCCCAGACAGCACTGAGCAGTTGATAATCACCTTGCTTACCTTTCATATGGATCAAGTCTCTACTTGGCCGAAGTAGGCAGTGTGTTCAGCAGAAACGGCTGTACTGAATCTCAAGAGGATGAAAGATCAGAACAGTGCTTGGTAAGGTTTCACATTGCAAGTATGCTCATGCAAATTTCACTTTCCAAAACATAAAAACACATTTCAAATTGCCACCCAGGACAAGCTGCTATTACACAGCTGTATATATAAGGCAGCTTAACATCAACAACCTTTGCAGACTGCCATGGACCTGAACCTCGGCTCAGCTGGTGATGCAGGAAACGAATCGGACTAGTCGAAGCTAGCCTTCTGTTCGGCGAGTGCCGCACTGAGTATAAAGGTGGATAAAGTGCTGTAGATTATGTGAAACAAACAAACAAACAAAAGCAATCCTAGCATGCAGAATTCGCTAGAGACACTGACAAATAAAAATCAGAAATTGGTCAATTATGTTAATGCAATATACTTCGGACACGTCCCATGACTGCTGGTAAGATATTTGCTGCCTTCAATCTAGATAAGCTTGTAAATTTACAAGCCAAATAACAAATAACTTATCAGCTGAAACATCTTTTGATGAAACTACAAATCCGAAGACTATCTCTGCAAATATGGTGATATCTAGTACACCACCCTATTGGAAAAAACCAGCATGAAATCAAACTGGCCAAGCTGGTAACTAAGCTGGTCAATCTGGTCAATGTGGTAGTCAAACTGGTTTAACTGGAAATCAAGCTGGTTTAAGCTGGGCAAGCTAGAATTTAAGCTGGTCAGTCTGGTTTAAGTAAAAACCACCATGGTCTAACTAGAATCTGGTTTTAGATTCAATCTGGTGTAGCTGGGAGTCAGTCTGGTCCTAACTGGTCAAACTGGTTTTCCATGGAGCCAATGTGGTCAATTGGGAGACATGGTGGTCATGGTGGGAAACAAGCTGGTGAATATGGTCAAACTGGTTTTCCATTGAGCCAATGTGGCTGCTCATCCAGATCGAAACGGGCAGGGGTGGGGATTGAACCCAGGATCCCTGGGTTCTGCAGCGCGAGCTTCCGCTCCACGTGCTCCGACTTGAATTTGATTGATGCAATGCACAAACCGTGGCCGTCTTGCTTTGCCGGGATAATTCGCTCCCTCCGTGCTAATACGTGGGTCAGTGTAGTAGGCAAACAGCGCAAGTCCTTTCAACGAAGTAAATAAGGCAATAATAATGGGAATATTGAGAGCAAAATGGGAAAATGTGTAAGTGGTCAAACTGCCACAGTGATGCAGCCGAAGTTTGTCTGAAGGCGGTCACCTTTACCCACTATTAAAACAAAAATACCGCTATTTTAAGGCAGTTATTTACCTGAGCTCATAGCGCGCTACGTATTAAGCACATCTCTTAATTTTCTGACTTCCGGAAAGTAGTACTTAATTTTGTTCTGGTACATCAGTGATATCCCTCGCCTGCCGCCTGGTTTTACTTATCGAGGTTGCGCTCCGCAGTTTTACTTTTTTATTAGGCCTAGACATGTTTTTATTCCTGAGATCCAAGAACAGTGCGGATAATTAAACTAGCTTTCAGAAACGTTATCCTTCGGTGTTATAGCATTTATGTTTCGTAGCGTCAAGGGGTCACATTCACAAACCCGGCAGTGTAAACATCCACAACGCATTTGTGTTTCTCGTTTTATCGTGTTAAAAAAAAAAAGTTTTTATATTTGCGTTTTTTTGGTGCGGTATGTCGTATAACATAAGCTATCGGGGGACAGGTCGTCTGGCTATGTGAACATTTGAAATATTTCTGTTAGATGATCGTAACTACCACAGAAAACAGTCGATTCTTGCATGAAATAGCATATTTTCACACTCAATTAACATCACCAATAACATGATCTCAGGAGAGTTGTGTACCTCTCGTAGCGTCATAAGCAATACACACATCTCTATCTTGTCCAGATTCTGGAAAGTAATGCGTATTATTGTTTTTGTAACTGCAAAGCGCGTGCTCAATCATGCCACGTGTTTGTTGTGGTCCCTCATTCGGAGGCTCCGCTATACCGTTTTATTTTTATTTTTTTATCAGAGCCAAGCACGTGCGTATACCGCCGGCCTTTAAGTATAGTACATCAAATTAAACTAGCTTCCTGAAAAAGCATCGTTCGGCGTTGTGTAATTTATTTTTCATGGCGTACGGTCAGATTCTTGAATCCTGAACGGCAAATCTTCCTCGCCGCATTGTTTTTTTCTCACGGTTTCGCAATAAAACACGTCAGCCTTGCCATGCTGGGATCAAATACACCAGCGTCGGCAGTTATTTGCGAAGGATTGATCAACGCAAACATTTCCACTCGCTATTCATGAATTGCCGCAGTTCGTCAGAATCTCAATGACTTGACTGTGTAGTAAAACCGGAAAAAAATAAATAAATGAAACGATGTCGGTCAGTAAACGGAACTTCCATGGCGGGGCTCGCCAGTCTGAACAGCAAAGCGCCGATACCGGCCAGTCACTGAACTTCCATGTAAATGCTGGCCATCAAAGACAGCAAAGTACCGATGCCGGCCAGTCACTGAACTTCCATGTAAATA
Organism: Ixodes persulcatus; assembly: GCA_013358835.2. NCBI lineage: Eukaryota > Metazoa > Arthropoda > Arachnida > Ixodida > Ixodidae > Ixodes > Ixodes persulcatus. The sequence goes on from JABSTQ010010524.1 coordinate 14,501, forward strand.
CTGGCCATCAAAGACAGCAAAATACCGATACCGGCCAGTTGCTGGAATCTCCATGGAAAGACTGGCCAGCAAAGACAGCAAAAACCCGATGCCGGCCAGTCACTGTAACTTCTACGGCTGAACTGGCCAGTGAGCAAGACGAAACCCCGACGCCGGCCGGGGCCGGTAGCTCACCGGCGCCAATGGCCGGGCGCCGCCATCCTGTTACCAGGACCGGCCGGCGTAGTCCCGATACCGGCCGACGCGGTGTGCTACCTGGGGTCAGGGAAATCTGGTCGAATAACGATCACATCGCGGATTCTTTAGCAGCTCGTCAAGTAAATAGATGTTTCCAGTTATTTATATAAACCTCGTAATAAAGCTTGTTTTGCGTGTCTATTGAGTCGAAATATTCGTCGGCAGCATAGTCACACTCTCTGCTCGTAGGGGCGGTCGCACCAGCTGCCGTGTCGGCAAAACACGCTTCAGTACGCGGCTTAAGGAGTATAACTGGAATCCCTCATTTATTTAATGAGTAGCTCTATAGAGCCTTAATTGAAGGTTATAGCAAGCAGCGAAGTTGTTCCGGTCTCACGAAGGACTAGAAACCAATGCAAGGTTTGACCTGCCGTGGACAGCACAAGCCGATGCCCCGGCAGCGGCGGCTCGGCGAGCGTGCACTCGGGGTTGCTCTCAACCATATTCTGAACCGAAAGAGAATATAGCTCAACCTATCGGTAGTGTGGTGAGTACAAGTGCAAAACATGAATGAACGATTAATTGTAACTATCACGTGCTACAACGCAAGCTTTTTCTACGACGTTGATCCGATCCTCCAAACTATTAAAAAATACAGCGCAATGATCTGCTATAACAAAACGGACAAATTCAAGCGAGCATGTTCATTGGAAAATCACGATCCAATAATCTCAGTGACACTTACCTAGAGTCCAATTCCAGCATGATCGTTTTTTTCATTATTTTCAATACCCGTCGTCCATACACTCTTTTGAGTCTTGAAAATTATTGCCTTCCCACGCGATGGCCGAGGGTGTTGTGCCAACCTTTCTGTGATGCTCCGAAGTGTACCCAGAACCGCGAGAAGCAATGAAAATACAACAGAAATTGATGATTCATATCTTCTTGTCTCGGCATCCGGACAGCGAGTGTCCGACCGCTGCCAGGACACGCACGCGGTGTCACGAAGAGACACGTCGGCGTCACTCGCGCCGCTTGCGGGAAACTGAGGAGACGATGTCTCACGCCAAAACCTTTAGTAGGAGTACGTCCTTCGGTTTCCGTCTACCTGCCCCCCCCCCCCCCCCCCATTCTCTTTCTTTCGAATCCGTGTGTGTGTGTCCTACGACCTTCGGTCCATCCTTCTGGCTCACCGGAGCGGTAGCCCCTGTTCACAACCATGTGCGAGCACTCACCGTTCTCCAGATCATCAGGATTTGAAAGGTCGATTTCCCCTTTCTCTGACATCAAATCAGGCCAACTTATCAAAAGCCCATTCGTCGACGGACAACTGGTTGAAGAACAATTCCTCGAATAGAGCAATTCGGCCTAGGCCGATCCGCTGAACGGAGAACTGGACGAAGGTGCCTATTGGTCGAACGAGGTCGAATGTGGTTTAACAAAGTAATTCTAAGAGTTATTTTGGTCGGAGGTAGTTAACAAAGGGGCATCCCCGATGTATCAGCCAAGGGACCTTCCAGGTCATTCTATAATTGATTTATATAGGGTAGTTGAAGGTCGCCAACATTACCTCCCCATTGCGTCAATCATGGAACCTTTCTGATCTTGCTCACCATATTTTAGTGAAGTTTGAAACACTAAAGATAACAAATCATTTGCTTAGAAGCGTCTAGTAGAGCATCGCAAGAAGCCGAGATGTTCTTGGGCATAAAAACTGGGCTTTGCGTTAGAGGTCGACCTACAAAATGTTTTACCCCAGGGTAGAAAAATTCTTCTCGCCACCCTTCACATTTCCACCTCTCCCACTGCTATTGTTATGGCGGGAGACTCCAATTGTTGCTGCATCTTGGTGCTGGATAAGACGGGATCTGTCTTTTTATAGTTTATTGACCAGGTATTTTTGATGATTTTTTTTTTTTTTTTTGCGTACTCCAAAATTTAGTCAACAAGTTGTACTCAGCTTCCGACCTACGTCTAAACACAGGCAAAACTTATTCGTCTTCCGAATAATATTTTTTTTCTTTGCGAATAGGCACCTTCGACAAATTATTCACTCTGCAATTTGTCCTAGTGCGAATTCCCCTATTCGACAAATATCTCCTCCAGCCTATTGTCTGTCGACGAATGAGCTTTCGACGAATTGTCCTAGACCCCTACTACATATCTCGGAGGTACCAAAACGCATACCCAAAGCCAGACTGATAACACACACTCGATTGCTCTCGGAATCTATACTCGCTGGTTAAAAAGACAATGAAAGCTCAAGCGCGCGAGCTCTCTATACCTTCAATAAGACTTCGGCGTCTCGTGAGCACCTGAAGCGAAAGCACAACAAAAAGCAACAAGTGCGTGCTGGAGATGGTGTTTCTACACTGCTTTCTTAAGTCCTGTTTTGCGAGTAGGTTAATGCCCTTCAAAACACTAGCTCTTTTTAATAGCCTGCAAACATGTGCAGACCGATGAGCACTCGCGAAGCTGACGTCGCCAGCCACTTTGCCGATTCTTCGAAGTAGTCCGTTCTAAAGGCCTTTACTGCCTGACGGTCAAACAGGGTAATAATCTGTCGCCGACTACCACAATTCTCCCATTGCAAAGTCATGCTTCTCTTTTACGGGCACCTTAAAGGCCGTCAAAACCGACTCCGTTAAAAAACCGTCGAATCAGCTGTGACCTAACCTTGTCCGGTGCCCGTCGGCGTGCACTGGTTTGCCGATCCCTAAATGAAGATCGTCTTAAAGGCCTTTAACGTACCCGTGAAAAAGGGTTATGCCAGTTCAAACGCAAGATCAGTATGTGATCGGTGAATTAGCACCCGATAGCGGTTTTTAGCGTTGAGAGTTGTGGTCGGTTTGCCTTGCCTGCATTCCCGACCCGGAAGAATAACACGGAGCCAACGGTTTCAACAACAATAAACTATATTTAATTAGACATGGACGAGACGATGAAGAATACTAACGGAAAACCAACGAGCACCGGCGGAGCTTGAGTCCAGCCAGCGACTACCTGTGCGCCGCCTCTATTCCGCCTTATCAAGGCGGCGCACGCGATGTGCGCGTGGCCCGCTTGATTCCGCCGCCACGCGGGAAAGTTCTCCCCCTGTGCCCGGCAGTCGGGCAACTGGGCTGGGGAGCCGCCAGGGTGCCCACACTTCCCCTCCCCCCCCCCCCCCCCCCCCCTGAAACTTCGTCCGGAATGTCGATGACGGAGTCGTTGTTGTGAGCGTCAGGGGGTGGATGGCGCTGCACGTCCGGTCGGCGCCGCTGGACGAGCGCGATGCGTTCGGCATCCGCCCTCTCCCCATCTCCTTGGTCCCAAGCTGCTCTTACTGCAGCTGTTCAATCAGCTCCAGGTTGTCAAACACGTCCTGCATCTCCTCTAGCTGTCGCTTAAGCTCCGTGTTCTGCATCAGGGCTGGGCTGGCGGCCACCTTGTTGCTCTAGATTGTCTCCAGCTGGCGGCTGTTCTCCACGTGGTCATCCTTAATCCAAACCAGCTTCCGCTCCGTCCTGTATGGGGTGGCCGCTATCCATGGTTCCCTGGGCCGATCCTGACGCGCCGACGTCCGTGGGGGACGGTCCACCATAAGCCCGGCCGCCATGTCGTTCCGATGGCGGGTGTGGGGACGGTGATGTCCACGAGCTATCTTCGTGGAGAAACAAGGAAGTGGACGACATGGGGGCTTAGTTGATGGTTTAGCCTGACGTAATTTTCGCACCCCTTCGATAAAGTTCGAAATAACGGATCTGAGGTGGGCAAACGATCTTCTCCCCCCTCCCACGAAAAGGGAGCAGATCCGTGGAAATAGAAAACTACCCCCAAATTGCGAAAGAGGCGAAGCCGAGGAGACAACCAAAAAGGGTTCCTCTCTCTTTGGTGTCACCGACGTCGCAGGTTATACCGCCGCCTTAGTGAAGACAAGGGGGTTTCCGGAACGGGAGTGCCGTCAGTGCCGTTCCGGTCCTGCGAGGAATCTTCGTCTTCTGCTTGAAAAAATCGTTTAAGGTCGGTGACATGAACAGGTCCGTTTCCTCACTTGACTCACAGTGAATTAGCTTGTAAGTGGGAGGTGAGCACTTTTCATGCACGCGAAACGGACCTTCCTACCTGTTTCCGAGAGAGGCTGCGAAGCCTCTCGAGCGACGTCACTCAGTGGGTGAGTACGCCGGAGTACAAAATCTCCCACCTCGAAGTGCAGGTCACGCCGCCCCTGGTTGTACTGTTCTGTCTGCTGCACTCGGGCGACGTCGAGATTTTCTCATGCCTCTCGAAGGTTGTCGGGGAAGCGCTTTCGCAGGTCCTCTGCGAACTTCACGTAGGGACGAAGCCTTCCTCCAGACTCTGAAGAAAGGAGACTGCTAAAAAGCGGATCTTTTGCGTCTAATTCACAGCATCGCGCATGCGTCCACGAACACTTTACTTGTTAGATTGGAGTCATTATCGCTTACAAGTTGTGCAAGAAAGCCAAACCTAGCTAATGTTTCAAGTAGGCATTCCCAGATTTTTTTGCGAATCTAGCTTTCGCAAAGGAAACAACTAAATCCACATCGTGAAGTGGTCGGTTACCGCGAACGAGTACTGATATCCGCGGGGACTACGTTGGAAGGGACCCCTGACGTCACAGCAACAAATCTGCAAAGGGCTCTGGCTCACGATTGGTTGCATAAGACCGGGGCGCTGACCACCACGAGGTTTGCCTTCTGGCTCACTGAGCAGCTACGAGCGCATTGGAGCCCATCCTGTCTCATGCCTGGCCAGGTAGCAATTTGGGATAACGTTTCCTGAGTTTTGCTCCAACTGCTGCGTCCTGCGAAGGCAGAGTCGTGCATGTATCGAATGTAAAGCTTACGTAGCTTGCGGGGTATCACGGTTCGGAACGCCGAGCCATCCGGATCGTCGTCGGCCTGGGGGATGTAGCGCAGCAGGACGCTGTCGTCGCTCATCAAGAGTCGAACTCCTTGTCACTTGGGCGGTCGACTGGACCTCTTGCTGCCAGACAAGCGGACACGCCCTGGCAGAGTCCGACATCAAGCTACGCATTGCGAAGCTCCTCATGGCGCACCTGTGTACTCCACCGTGAATCTGGGGATCCTCGTGCTTTGGCCGCGACGGTCACCAAGCTATAAGTATCCTGCTAGCGTTCCTCCGGAAGGGGAGCACGGGAGAGCGCATCAGCAACTTTGTTGGTTGACCACGGGTGGTACACGATGGAGTAGTCGTACTGTTGTAGCGTAAGCGCCCAACGAGCAAGACCTACAGCTGGAGTCTTAGGTCCCCTTAGCCAAGAGAACGTTAAGTCATCAGATTGAATCTGGAAAAGTGCACCATCTAGGTACATAATGAAGCGCTTCAAGGCATGAATAATGCCGAGACATGCACGTTCTGCGACACTGTCGTTGAGCTCGGCTGGAGTTAGCGTGTGGCTCGTGAAATCAGCTGGCCGAAGCAAACCGTCATACTCCTGCAGCAAAAACCCGCCCAGGCCACAGTCGCTTGCATCTGTCTGCAGAGCGAACGGCTTGTTCAAGTCTGAGAGCTGTAAACAAGCGTTGTCAGACACGACTTTTGAAAGGGCTGCGAATGCGCATTGTTGTTGTTTGGCCCAACACCCCTTCATGCCTTTTTCTAGAAGGTGATTGAGTGGTGGGGATATCTCGGAACAGTGTGGAATAAAATCCCTGCAGCACGCAAACATTCCGAGGTATCTTTGTAGGTTATTTTCGTCATGTGGGCTTTGGTATTCCGTTCGCGAGCGCAACGTATCTTCGTTGGGGCGGAGCGTGCCGTTATCAACACGAATCCAAAGAGGTTAATCTTGGGCACGGCCAACTGAACTTTTCCGGGATGAATTTGTTTGGCCAGCATTACGCATTCGCTCAAGTACAATGCGAAAGTGTTCGACATGCTCCTCAATAGTTCTCGAGAAAGCAACCACGTCATCCCCGTATGCCATGGCATATTCGTACTTTCAGTTTCCGAGTACAACATCCATCAGGCCTTGAAAACTGGTTGGAGAGATAGACAAACCAAACGGCAGTCGAGTGAACTCAAACAACTCTCTGTGGCAGATGAAAGCAGCTTTTGAAACGTGTGATGGGTGAATCTCGATCTGGAGAAACCCGTGACTGCAATACAGCGTTGTAAACACGGTCGCATTACCGAGCGCGTACCTCATATAGGAAATGGTGGGGAAAGGGTAGTGGTCTCGTAGGGACACATCGTTAAGCCGCCTGTAATCCACAGAGTCTGTTTGTTCCGTCTTTTTTCGGACCGAGAACAACGGGGAACGCCTAAGGGCTCTTCGACTCACGTACTGAACCGGTGTCAATCATCTCCTCGAGCGCCGCAGCTAGGAGTGCCCTTTTGTGGACGCTTATCGGTCGAGCGTTGCACCTCCGAGACGGCGCGTCACCGGTTTGAATGCGGTGCAGCAGGATGTTAATCTTTCCAGGCGTTTCCGTAAACATCGCTGAGAAAGACTGCTGGACGGCTTGCAGCTCCTGCTTCTGCTGGCTGCTTGCGGGACACTTCGCAACGATTTTCGAACGCCGGCAGGCAAGACGTCCGGCACCAGGGTGAAGTGGGCTGCAGGGGGTCGTTTACGGATGCAGTCCTCCAGTCTGGTAAACGAAGTCAGCTCTGGTTGTTGTCCCAGCCGGTATGCTCTGCCAGAAAGGTCGAGTGTCATGCTTTCGCCTGTAATAAAATCTCGGCCAGAGATCACGGGTACTACGAGTCCTGGCAGACAAAGAAATCGCTGACGCCGCTTCTTTCTATTAAACAGAGTCTGCAGCCTTACGGCTCCTCCAGCTGTTATCACTGTACCAGAAGCTAACTGCAAACGCGTTTCGCATTCCCGGAGGCTTATCTGTTTGCTTTGCATATTTCGAAAACGAAATCCCTTATAAGCGAGATAGCGGCCCCAGAATCCAAAAGTTTGGCAATTGGAAAATAAAGCCGTGAAATCGTCATGCGCGCTTCAATGATGTAAGGCTCGGGCTGGATTCGACATACCGATGGAATCTGTGCCGCGGCCTCACTGCTCCCAGGTACTGTAACGGCCGTCGGCGAGTGGCTGCCTGGTTTCAGTGTCGCCGGCCGTAGTAGTTTCCCTGGTTCAGGTTTCGGCCCTTTACCGCCATCTCGTGCCACCTTTTGTTTGTAGTGTCCCAAAGTCTTGGACACTGGTTTCGGTGATGGCCGGGCTGCTCGCAGTGGTAGCAGCAGTCCGACGACAGTTGACTGCTTAGGCCACCCGCACCGAGGTGCCCGTCGGACCGCCTCCAATGATCGGGTAAAGAACCAATATCGGAGGGCTTCTACCCGGCTTGCAACCGGCTGTTGTGGGGAGGGCTTGTTCCGTTGCGGCGGGGTCAGTGCTGCATGGCTGCGGGATTTCGACCGCAGCGTGCCAGTTTTCCCCAGCACTTGTAGGAGCCGACTGGTGAAGATGGTTCGCTTGGGGGTGATCTCCGTTGGTCCCCAGCTTGCGATAGGGTACACCCAACGACCTCCCACCTGTCGTGGCGACCCCCGCCCCGGACCCTCAAGGGCTCCGCTGTGACCTCCGGGGACCTATCGATGAGAGTTAGGCGAACATTCGCTTGTCCCGCACGGGAGAACGCAAAGCTTGCCACGCCAACTCTCCTGGTTGACGTGGTGGGGAAGGAAGGTCGCGTTCGGACAGTTCACTTCCATGGAGGCCTCGGGGCCCCACCATGCGCGGGCTGGTTCAAGCGCGTGATTGGCTGGTGGCGGCGGTACGTAGTTCCTCTCGGCATAAAGAGCTCCCTCGATGAGGCCGGCGCCCCGGGCTAGCTCTTCAAGGATACCAAAGGTGCGGTTTGTCAGGTAGGCGTGGTCTCCTAGGTGGCACTATCTTCTGACCTGAGCTATTCTCTCCAACTCTGGTGTATTCGGGTCCGCCCTCTTGAAGAGCTCTTGCATGACCCGAACGTACCGGACCTGACTTTCCTCCGTGTGCTGCGTCCTTGTCTCGAGCTCTCGGAGTATCTGCGTTCTGTAGCCCGCAGGCAGGAACGCTTCTCGAAGCCTTGGCTGGACGTTCAACAGGCTGGTGAAGGGGGCCTGCGACCCCAACCAGCACCTGGCGCTGGCTTGCAACGACAGCGGGACAATCCGGTCCACGATGAAGGCTTCCGAGGCACCGGAGGCAAAGTGGTACGTCTGCAACTCGCCCAGGAAGTCTGCCACAGGCTTGACGTCATCGTACTCCGTGTGGACTGGAACAGTCAGGAGTGGTCGGGGCTCTCGCGGTGGCGTCTCCGGCTGGCCAGGCGTGAGGGCCAGGCGCTGTATCACGGAGTCGCACATCTCAGTGACCTTCGTGAGTAGTGTCACTTGTGCCGCTGCGGCCATCGCGGTTTCCTGCTCCCCTGTGAGCATTCCTGCAAGCACAAAAAAATGAACGCCCTCCCAAAACCCACACAAGCACGCAAAACGATTGCGTCGGACACAAAACAAAGTCAACAACACGCCAATACAACAAACGCGGACGTGACGGAAGCACGGAACGACGATAGGCAACACATGTAGAGGGAAAGAGGCTTACTGAAAGAAACCAAGCCCCGTAAAATTCCTGCGAGTGGGTAGCATACCACGTTTGGGCGCCATTGGGGTTGGTTCGCCTTGCTGCATACCCGACCAGGAGCAATAAAACGGAGCCAACGGTTTCAACAACAAGAAACTACATTTAATTGTACATGGACGAGACGATGACGAATACTAACAGAAAACCAACGAGCACCGGTGGCGCTTGAGTCCATCTAGCGACTGCCTGTGCGCTGCCTCTGATCCGCCTTATCAAGGCGGCGCAAGCGATGTGCGCGTGGCCGGCTTGATTCCGTCGCCACGCGGGAAAGTTCTGCCCCTGCGCCACGCAGTCGGGCAACTGGGCTGGGGAGCCGCCAGGGTGCCCACAGTGTACACCGTGCTGCGCCAGGAGTGGCGTGCTCCGATTCGGGGGCTCAACTATCATTCAATGGAACTGGCATAACTTTTGCTCGTGTTAAGGATGTGAAAATCTCTTAATACGAATGAGCCTTACCATCGGCTTGCCACGGGAAGCGACTGTCGCGCGACCGAGTCCAGGGATTCTCATTTCAGTCACATTCTGCGAATATGTCTGTTTCGATAAGAACGGGCAACGCACTTGCCCGGTTGTGTGATTAAAGAATACTGCGTTACGCATGTTAACAATCCCTAAAGTGTAAAGTGTATTTCTAGATATCAACAATTTTAGTGTACTTAATCACATAACCCCTAAAATCGTATTTTTCTAACTCTAGCGACTATGCAATTTTGGTGTTGATCGTTTCTGTGTAAGCAATATTTTGTGAGAATTTGAATTGAGTTATATTTCTCATGGACACAGCGCACGAATAAGGCTCCAAAAAGTCGTTTGTTGTTTGTTAATTTAATTCAAACACTTCGCGCACCTGCCGTGATTGTATTGCTATCACCGCGTGCTTGATTGAATGGCTGTCCTACTGCGAAACGCCTTTGTATTTATTTATTTTTTTTAATCTGCAAACTGGGCAACTCAACACAGAGCCCGATGCTTTCTTTCTTACTTTATTTATTTACAGAAACAACCTGCAGCGCCGAAGCATTTCAGCAGTGAAACACAAAATAAACACATAAACACGAACATAATTACGATGGCAAAATAAAATAAATACTGTGAAATAAGACAGAAACTCTTGAATGTTTAAATTTAGGATACTGAAAAAAATATCCTACTTCATCAGTTGTGAATGCGGATACAGGAAATGAATTCCAATCCGTTATATTACGTAGGAAATATTAGAAGTTTCTTATAATCAGTTTGGCAAAATAGTTTTTTGATCTTATTACTGTTTGGTAATACAAAATATTTATATTGATCAATTCTAGTTAAGTTACTAACAACAGAAAATAAAAAGTTTAGACGAAAGTTATTTGTTCTTAAATTCAATACTTCCCAACGGATTTCACGTTTAATTTCTGTCACGCTGAATTTTCTATTGTACGTTCCCGAAACAAACATTGCAGCACGATTTTGAATTTTTTTTTTTCTATTTTAGTGGAAAGGTACGCGTCGTGCGGGTCCTACAGGACACACGCGTATTCAATCGTTGGTCTTATCAAGCAGCAGCAAGAAGTTTCGTTTAGCTCTTTGGGAGCACTGCGTAGATTTCGGTTAATGAAATTTAACATTCTACCAGACCTTTTTTACAGATTGTGTTTCCTGAGCATTAAAAGAAATATCGCCCAATAAAATGACTCCAAGACACTTCAGATCTATGTTTCTCTTTTATTGTCGACAATTAAATAATAACACGATAAGATCCTGTTGCGTTTTTTCCCAAACTTGAGGTGGACACAGTTGTTTGCATTGAGACATAATTCCCACGTCCGATTCAACTGGATATTTGATCTCAATCATATCTCAAGAGAGCAGAATCACATAAATGATCTACAATGCAATGTAAAACACAATCATCTGCAAGCAGCTTCGGAGGCGTGTCAATCCCTACAGCTATGTCATTTATAAAAACAAGGAATAAAAAAGGCCCCGAGATTGACCCCTGTGGAACGCCAGAGGTCACAGCAACAAATTAAGATTTTTCACCGTTCATGAATACACACTGCTTTCTTTCATGAAGATTATTTTCTATGCATCAGTAGACGCTGTTATCAAGGCTGAAAGAGCGCAGCTTACACAATAACAAAGGGTAAGACAGAATCAAAAGCCCTCCGAAAGTCAAGGAAAAGAGCATGCGTTTCACTTCCACTCTCAGCTGTTGTAACAAGCTCATGCTGTTGTTAAGAGCTCAGCTGTTGTAGCGAGCTGAGTCACACACGAAAGACCCTTTCGAAAACCATGCTGAGCTGGAGAAAAGTAAAAGTTAGTATCTAGATGTGTTACAACATTACAATACATGATATCTTCTGAAACCTTGCAACATAAACAACTAAGGGAAATGGGGCGTCAGTTTTCTACACTTTTTCTTGATCCATACTTGTGAATTCGCATAACAAATGCCATTTTCAATTCGCGTGGAAGTACACTTTCCTCTAGAGTCTTTGAAGAGACTATGTGCAGGCAGCGGGACACGGCGCATGAGCACGATTTCAGCACTTTTGGCGACAAGCCGTCTGGGCCCACTGATTTGATTACATCTAGGTCCTCTGAACATTACTTAATGCTTTCTATATTTATGACAACAGGTTGCGTAAGAGGCTATATTCCATCACTGATTATCTTCAATAAACTCGCCATCAGACAAAATATCAGGGATGCCAACATATTGCTTACGAGGTTTGGAAGGTAGGTCCAAATTTCTTTGCGATTTGACCGCATTCCATCTGAAAGTTTGTCAAAGTATTCCCTTTTTGAAAAGCTGAGAACATATCTATGAGCATTATTCAGCTTCTCATGTTTAGAATCAGGAAATTCAGATGAATGAATTTTGTACTTCTGATATACATGCCTTCATTGATTTATCACTCTTTTAACAGCATACGTCATCCAAGGCTTACCAGCGTTAGTATTTTAGATATATATTTGACTGGAGCCTATTTTTCAATTAGACCTGACAAACATTACTTAAAAACAACCCATGAAGTTTCCACACAGCTCCCCAAGTATAATCTAGTAAATCATCTAAATATTCAAGCAATTATATTTTTATGACTTCATAATTTGCTTTGTCATATATGAATATTTTCCCTCTCCCGTGCACTAAGTAGATGAGGGAGTGTTAAACTAGCTGTGACTATGCTCTGATCGATAATTCCTGGAAAGATGGACACATCATGAACAATATCACTTATATACAAAATTAAATCAAGATTATTTTCGTCTCTTGTTGGTTGACAAATTCTCCAAAGCCTAGATATTTAAAGTATCTTAAAATTCAGAGTAGCCAACAATAGATGGTACTATACCGTGGTCAGCCGCCCATTTCAGTTCTGGCAGATTAAAATCTCCGGCTATTAAAATATTTTCGTCAGGTAGGCCAGATAAAAGCTTGTTCAGAGCAGAAATTGTTTCGGCAGTGGAACCGGGAGGGTGGTAAAATACACCAACGGCCATGTCACTTTTGTTAAAAGTGCGTATGCGATACCACACTGATTAAACGTGCTCAGTTTGCATATCAATCAACATGCTGTTTAATGGCCTGTTAACGAATAAGAACACACCGTCACCATGGCAATTCCTCTCCCTTTTGTACACATCATGCGCAGAAGGGGGGGATTTCAGAATTCAGAATTGTCTCATTAATCCATGGCTCACTTCCAAAAATAAAATCGGGATTAAATATATGTACGAGGCCATTGAACTCTTCATATTTATTTTTTATACTGCGACAATTAATCAACAAATGGAGCAGACTTTTTTCTGTTCAAATTGATTTAGGTGTCGGACCTTCATGTTTCCCTTTTCCCACCGCCATAAAGATATCTGCCGATATCATAGGTTGCCGTTTGACAAGTAGGTTCACTGAATGAGTTGGTGTTTTGTGATCCGAAATTACCACGAAGTCAGGCAGTTGGATTCTGGGAGGCCAGACTTCCGCTTATCTTTATTATCATCATCCCATACGTATATGTCATTATCAACTCGCAGCGTTTCGTGCACATGTTTCACTCTGGAGCCCTGTGCCTTCTCTTCCTTTGCACTTTCCCAAATAATTTTGCGTTCCTGTACTGTTATCTGTGAATAATCATTAGAAACAAATATCCTTGAGCCTTTAGTTTACTGCAATGCTTAAACACGTCCTTCTTTTCCTTGCAGCTGCTCACTTTCATTATGACTGGCCTAATATTATCAGCCTTTTTCCTGCAAAGCCTGTGCATACGTTCTACTGATTTTAATTCAACGCCCATACGGTCTCGAAACAGTCCTGAACAACCTTTTTTCTTATTATTTCATCAGTCTCGCTTTCTTTTTCAGGGATGCGAAATACAAGAAGGTTGTCTTTACGATTTCTGTTCTCAAGGATAACGAGCTTGTCCTGCTGTAAACAGCTGATGTGGTTAATATTTTTGAGGGCATCCTAAAGCGGTACTATAAGTTCATTACCTGCACTTAGCTTGTTCCTAATGTTCTCAAGCTGTTTAGACATACGCTCAATCTGTTCACCCAGCTCCCTTTGATCTTCCTTCATTTCTAAAATGTCGGAAGCAGTAAGATCTTGTGCATCCAAGACCTTCTAAATAAGAGTTTCGGTTTTTGACTGTGGCCCTGGGTTTTGCTCAACATCCCTGGAGAGAAGCAGCAACATTTTGCAACCCTCAGACACAGTGAAACACAGCACTTCAGGGCTCGTCACGACAACAACACACAACTCATTACTTCTAAAACATTTGGATCGAGTGAAAGCACTAACCTGTGGAACAACGAAGTAAGAGAGGCATGTCCGGCGATGTTAAGGTGGCAGTGCCGCCGAGCCCACTGAAGAAAGCAGCCGATTGTGGAGTGCTCCAATGCCATCCGCTTGGTGGCGAAGTTGTCGTTCCGATATCTTGCGCTGGTAGAGGCCCACGGAACACGTGCGGAAAGCAGATGTCATTTCCGCACGTACACTCTAAAAAAAAAGGGTGTAGTGGGGTACACCCATAGGGGGTGTAAGTGCTTGTCACATATACTACACCCTTTGGGGGAACACTTGCACACCCCAAATATGGGAGTACGTGTACACCCGTTGGTGTGGTGCACATGTACACCTTTTTCTACAGAAATCTCACACGAAGGGAACACAGGTGCACCCCATTCAATGGTGTACGGCTACACCTTTTTCTACACCCAATGAAATGAAAGGGAACACAGATGCACCCCGTTCGAAGGTGTACCATCGCACCGCTTCATAAACCCGCCTCACTCAAAGGGAACACAGATGCACCCCGCTCAATAGTGTACCATTACTCCCCTTTCTACACCTACTGCTCTCAAAGGGAACACAGGAGCACCCCGTTCAATAGTGTACTGTTACACCACTTTCTACACCCACTGAATTCGAAGAGAACACAGATGCACCCGATTCAAAGGTGCATGGTCACACCACTTTATGCACCCGCTTCATAACTAACTTTATAAACCTATTTAAGACATCAAGGAAACCCTTAAAGAATGTATGCACCCCGGTGATAGCAAAAAGGCAGGTAAACGGACACACGGGATTGTTTTCAAATCTCTTAGAAGTTTATTAGACGGCTTATTCCGTAAACAAGTACACACTTGCAAGCAATCCGTGATATGCGAAGAGGTACGAAGAAGCTGTTACACAACAAAGAAGATTACTAAGCAAACAAGAAACGGAAGTGAGTCTTAGGCAGTGTCTAGTCTCCAAGCAGCCGGCAGAATTATTTCCACGAAATTCCACCAGCAGTCGCCATTCATTCATCGAACGACATTTCATCGACAGCTGCACCCGCGAAGTGACGTGTACGGGGGGGGGGGGGGGGGGGGGACAGGTTGGTTAACATTTTCGTAATGAGCCGCCGCAGACTGTCGCCACAAAGCGGCGTGAACGGGTGGGTTGAGTCGGTGAGCACGCGCCTCAGAGATACACGCGCGACAAAATGTTCCTACAGCGTGCATTGCGCGTAACGAGCGACGATGAAACGTTAGTGTCGATGAAACGTGTCTACAGAGCGTGTATCAACGAAAACGTGTTTTCACAGAACGCCAGGAGATTAAGAAAGTCAGTATTCTACCTGCAGTTGCCACATGATTGTAGTCAGCTAATGGCAGGCGACTGCCGATAGAATTTCGGGGAAATTATTCTCCCGGCTGCTAGAAAATATTCACTGCCTAGTTCTAGAGGTAATCCAGAACGGAACGGTCAATTGTTGCAAAGGAGTAGGTTGCAGAGTACTTACGATGAAAATACCGGACTCGAAATATGTAATCCGAAATATATGTCGACACGGGCACTGCAGCACAACACAAACACAAAAACGAAAGGGAAGGGGTCCGTGAAGATTCAACACGATGTGGCAGAAGCAGTAATTTGCCGAACCGGACACTAAGCGCATCATATTAATTCCTTGGGCTTTTTTGAAGAAATCGCTTGTTGCCGATATAAGCGTAGGACTTTTCAAACACTGGAAATCTTGGTACACTCGAATGCGTTGTCGCGGACGAAATCTACAGCAGCCTCGCTGGTCGCAGCACAGCGCACAAGAAACTAGTCCGAGAAGTAGGCATTCCGAGGTCGGGAAAAGCTGCTACGTCATCCGTGAAACCTTTACCACATGATCACGCTCCTGCCGTCACCCGCGCCCAGACAGTGGAGTCGAGGGATGAAAAAGCCCCCGGTTCATTGGTCCGGCAACTGCGCACCTTCTTCTATGCTTTCAGCTTAGAGAGAGAAAGAAAAAGAAAATAGCAGCTCCTTCAAGGCCAAAAGGGGGGCGCCCTCGCAAAGGCTTATCTTCAGGGGCAACCCAACAATGAGCTCAGCGAGGGGATTTGCCACTTATATCCTCTTGAAAGTTCGACCAAAAGTTAATAGTGCAGTGGATGCTACCCGTGGCTTTGGAATTCAGGCAGGTGCCGTGCTCTGCCTTATCTCTAGCTTGGAGACTGAAGTCAAGTGATCCTACCCGGAGACCCGATTGGCCTAAAACAAGCATAGCGTCTACTCTACTGTCAATACCCAGTGTACAGGATAGCTCCATACTTCCTAAGAAACTGCCCAACCCAAAAAGTGACCCCCAAGAGGGAATCCAAGCACAAGCTGATCGGGGCGCGTGGTTAGCATGGGGGTGCACTGATACACCTAGAGGTTTTTAAGGGAGAGGAGGGTGCTCATTGTCGGTGTACAAGTACACTGGCTGGGTAACGCAGGGTGCATCTTTCAGGAAAAGGGTGCATGTGCGCCTGATGCACCCGACTACACCCTTTTTTTCTTAGATTGTAGGCAATGACGAGGTAACAAACATTGACGTAGATGCAAGCAGGCTCAAGAAATTCCAAAGCAGCGCCTGTCGAACGACAAATAGGAGAAGCATGTCAGACGATGTTACGGTGCAGTGCCGCCGAGCCCATATTGATGCCTTACTTCCCACCTAAGATAGGCGAGTTATTAGTGTTTGTTTTCACTTGGCGCAAAATAAAGCCTACACACAGAATAAAAAAACGCATACATTTCAGTTCAGTGCGATCTTGTTGTTTTCTTAATCATATCGGATATGTCGTAACGGGAGCACAGTAACCCTTTTTGATACGGTAACAATTAAAAAAAAATAACATGAAAAGAAAATGGCACCAAACAAAATATAAAGTCACAAAGAAGGCAGAGATATGTCAAAAGGTTTAGCGTCTGTTAGAGCAATTGCCGGGTTGCCGCCTAAAAACGTTCTGGGGGTTGATTTTCCCGCACCAGCAGGGGTGCAATCCCAACCGAGAGGACTGAATTATCACTTCGAAAGCACATAACCTACCATCCGGTCACACCTAAAGTGACAGTGCGGTGTAAGCTACGCGCTCCTTGAAACCGATTGTACAATCATCTTTCGCTACGTGATCACGCTCCCTTCCATTACCATGTGAAGAGAACGGGGTCGGGCGATGAAAGGTTAATTGGTTCAGCGAGTGCGTAGCTGCCACCGCACTCTCAGCTTAGGGGTGAACAGGGGTACCCAGACGTGCAACCCAGCGGAACAAAAACACCACTCATGAAGGGGATGACAGCACGTTACCACATTCTCTCCCCCCTCCTCGGGACGACTCCAGTGACGGAAAACGTCGTGGGACAGATTCTCACAGGAGGGGTGCATTCCGACGGACCTCAGCTCCGGCGCTCTGGTTGCTTACCCGGCCCTCTCCTGATAAGTTTTGGAAACAATCGAAGGCACCTGTGTGTTTACTTTTTTAATGACTTTATCACTTGTAGATAAATGCTACATTTTGTTTGTTGATGAAATGCTTTCATTGTTATGATAATAAAAGCATTTAAACTGCCACTGTTCACGTCAGAGATGGCAAAAACATACTAAATTGCAAATACTTAAGTCTACTAATAAACTTTTTTAATTAGTGAAAATTGACATAAGGTTCCATTTATCAACTTCTTGAGCGCCTTGGAAAACTCCTGAATGAGAAAATTCTAGTACGACTTGGAGCACGCAAAAAGCTCGGAATGCGCAAAGGTTTCCACTCCTACAACAGCTAAGCGCAATGTCGGCGATGAGAAAACGTCAATGAATATCACCCATGTTGTATCTGTTTCCTCAGTGTATTCAAAGCTTAAGAGTAATTTTTATGAAAATGTTTTTTTTATTTATTTGAAGTATATTTTGGCCATTACACTCACGTTTACAAAAATTTACTTAACCCACATTTTAATCTATTAATCTGGCATATATGCTTTTCAGAGTATTTGAAGGGCGCTCCAAGCATATTGAATTATAGTCCCAGGTAGCACGCCAGAGGAATGCCCAACTTGGGCAAAGGTCTGGCAAACATAAGGGCCCAACTTTGGCGCAGTTAGGTTTTTGCACCATGGCACTCATCAGTGCCAAAGTACGGTGCCTAACTATAGCCTTAGTTGGGCGATCCTAGGGCATTCCAAAGTTTGGCTCTTCTCTGGTCCGCCAGAGGAGTGCCAAAGTTGGTGCCATACTTGAGCCATAACTGCCATAGTAAATTCTAATCTGGGAATGCGGGGCATGCCAAGGTTTGGCGTTTCTCTGGTCCGCCAGAGGAGCGCCAAAGTTGGTGCCATACTTGAGCCATAACTGCCATAGTAAATCCTAATCTGGGAATTCGGGGCATGCCAAGGTTTGGCGTTCCTCTGGTCCGCCAGAGGAGCGCCAAAGTTGGTGCCATACTTCAGCCATAACTGCCAGAGCAACGCCTAATTTCGGTATTTGGGACGTGCCTCACGCGCCCCAGAAGAGAATGAAATTAAACAAGCGTCTGAAACACGATGGTCAGATGTCATCACCTCCGTTCCCAAGCAGCACGGGAATACTTTGCAGTATCGTGCCAGTACCGGCCGAAAGTCGGTTCCAATATCGCTCAAATGTCCAGTTTTGCTCCACCGTTTGATATCCGGCAGGAATTGCCGTACAGCCGTTTTGCCCCGGCCAAGTGTTCACACAATATTGTGCAAATACTCTACGATGCGTCTGCTCCGTATTGGCCGAACGTCGTGCAAGTCTGTGTTGTGTACGACGTTGCATATCATTTGTAGCATTTAAATAACATATACGGACAAACAAAATTTTTTCGATCGCTCCCAGAAGTTTATTAAACAACTATCATTACACACAGTGTATTCTCGACATATTTACAAAGGTCACACGTTTCTGAAAAACGAAACGCAAATTATAAAATAGAATTAACACTGTCCTCATGCCAAGCAAAACTCATCACTCAAAAAACCGCGGAGAGTGAGAGGAAAGCAGGACTACTATCAGAAGCATGCTTGCAGTGTACTTACTAATAAAAGAGCGATATCACGTAATCCTTGATAGATGCATAATCCAACACAGGCACCCCACAAACACACTCGAGAAAGAACGTTGCGCACATTCAACTGACGTCTCGTCGTCGGCGGAGAGCAGTTTTTGTCGAAGCGTGTCCAACAAACACATCACAAGAATTCCACGAACTCCGGTGAAAAAAATGGCTGTTACCAAAAAATTGGCATGGACGTATTCCGGCCGTTTACGACGAAAAAGCACGGCCGCGTCTGCAACGCACGAAAGCAACAGAACACTGAAGAGCCCATTTCGGAAACCGGACCTACGTGGCCCGCCTATTTCTATAACTAGGCAAACGGCGAAAACAACAGCCCCAGAGATCCCATCAGCGTGACAGAGAGAGTCACGTGAAAAGATTTTCGTCCAAACGTTTTTGTCCTACGCGTCCTACACAGAGAGGTCACGCGTTTCGCTCCACCCTTTTGATTTGCTTAAAGCGGCTGTCGCGTTCGCTGACAGCAACACGAAGACACAAAAGCAGGTGGGGAGGATTTGCAAAAGGCGAGGTCGAAGGAGCATCAACAACGCAGCTAAGCTCTCTCCGCATTTTCCACGCTTTAGAGTAAAAAAAAAACAAGAAAAAAAAAAACAAGGACAACTTAAAACAAAAAAAACGAAAAAAAAACCTGCTGTACAGCCAAAGCTACAGGGCAAAGAGTGTATCCCGACCTGTTCAACAGTAGGGAAATAAGGGACGGGGGAATGCCAGCCCTTCTCTGGAATGAAATGGAACGGAATGAAAGGAAAGGCCGCTTCTGCCGGTGACCTTGTCGCCTTGCCTAGTCTGTCAGCGTTCGGCTTCCATTGTGGGCCTCAGAAAGATAATCTCCTTTCTTGAGAGCGAAATGAAGGGGGTGCTTATGTTTTGCGGGCTTGTCGCCATCCGAAAGGCCTCAATTATTTCTCTCCCGACTCGCTCGCAATGGCCTCCCATGGCTGTCGTGCCGGCGAAATTAGGATCGCAGCCGAGACATTTTCTCCCGTGAATGACGATCGGGTGCTGAGAATCCGAAGCAGCTCTTTCGGCGTCCATTTGATGTTCTCGGAGTCGGTCGTTGAGGCATCGCCCCGTTTGCCCGATGTACCTGGCCCCGCAAGACAGGGGGATCGCGTACACATTTTTCGCTTCCTCTCGTTCCCCCAAGATTTCCCCTTCCCGCACTCCCACGGAGCGGGCGGGCTTTGAGCTTGAAGCCGAAAGTAAATGTTGTTGAAGTTGAAAGATTGTCCTGTCTGTATCGTCCCTTATGTGTCTCCACTTTCTCTATGTTTAAAAAGTACCAACACGCTAAAAGACTACAAGTTCCGGGATTTCATTTTAATTCCCCAAGTGTGATGCGGGAGCGGCGCAACCTTTGGACTGGAGAAATCAAGAGACACTCAAAATAAGATAAAGTGGCCAGCCGAATAAAATTTGATTTCTATTTAATTAAGATGAAGACCACCCGCGTACATCAAACACCTCATCAGCCGAACTCCAAGGCAGTAAGCCTAGTTCTGGCACTTGTTTGGCAACTTTGGCCCGTAGCTGCCAGATGACAACCAAACTATCGGGAAGCGAAGCCTAACTTTGGCACTTGTTTGGCGACTTTGGCCCGTAGCTGCCAGATGACAGCCGAACTATTGAGAAGCGAAGCCTAACTTTGGCACTTCTTTGGCGCCTTTGGCCCGTAGCTGCCAGATAACAGCCGAACTATCGGGAAGCGAAGCCTAACTTTGGCACTTGTTTGGCGACTTTGGCCCGTAGCTGCCAGATGACAGCCGAACTATCGGGAAGGGAAGCCTAACTTTGGCTCTTGTTTGGCGACTTGGGCCCAAAGATGCCAGATGTCAACCAAACTACAAGGTAGTAAGCCTAACTCTGGCACATCTGTGGCGAGTTTGGCCCGAAGGTGCCAGATGACAGCCGAACTATCAAAAAGTGAAGCCTAACTTTGGCATTAGTTTGGCGATTTTGGCCCAAAAATGCCAAATATCTGCCGAACTACCGGGCAGTAAGCCTAACTCTGGCATTTGTTAGGCGATTTAGGCCCAAAGATGCCAGATGATAGCCGAACTACCAGGCAGTGAAGCCTAAGTTTGGCACTTGTTTGGCGAATTAGGGCCAAAATACCCAGACTGTTGCCAAGGGAGGTCAGGTTTGGCTCTACTTTGGCTTCTTCGGGCTTTTCAATGCCCTAAACTCCCAGACAAAAGCCAAGTTTCGGCCCAGAACTCGGTACTACCTGGGGTTCTATCACCGCAGTTCTGGAAACGCATTCATAATATAAGTTAAAAAACGGGTAAGTGCATTTTATACATATTTATAGTGCATTAGTAAGTACTATACTCTAAATACAGCGTAAAAATTTAAATATATTTGAGGTATATTTTTAATGTAATATTTTAGCTAAGGGTACCGATGGTTCACTCATACATTGTCCTTTGTAATTAACAATGTGGAAGGCCACGATCACTTTTCACCATATATCTGTTACGTTGTCCCGTCGCAATTTGGATAATCTTACATTTGTCTCCTAAATTTATGGGTGTTTAGGATTTTTTTTTTCTGATTTTATTGTTTGTGTTGGTGCACCAGGGGGAATACCGATGTGGTTGTCTTTGGGCACCCAAATTAAAGATTAGTATTATTATTATTATATCGGTGCCTTCCTAATAAAGTTCTCTCAGATGATGGTTCGCACCAGCGCGTGTTTCATAACACCGGTCGGTGTCCGCCGACCGTCACTCTCAGAGAATAGTTGTGCTCCCTGAGCCTGTCGTTTAAGCAACTACCGGTTTTCCCAACAAAGGCGAACTGGTATATACTCAGCATTTGTTAATCTTGTGAATGACTGTGAACTTCATCAGTTTGTTACAGAGCCTACGAGAATCGGCTGTAGCCGTTCAAGTGTCCTCGACCTTGTGCTCAGTAATCGTCCTTCGGCGGTCTCCGCTCTCTCCGTTATCCCGGGAATTAGTGACCATAAGGCTGTGGCAAATTTGTCTTGTTCATTTGATCACAGTGCTTCCTTACGTCCTAAAAAAGTGTACTTTTTCGACAGGGGTGATTATGCTGGTTTGTCTAGTAGACTTGAGAAATTTTACTCGGAGTTTGAGGACATGAGCGTGACAGGTGACATTATTTTACTGTGGAACATATTTAGGAATAGAATGAAGACTCTGGTTGATATTTTCATTCCATCGAAAATTCTCACCTCGAAGCGTCGTCAGGATAAACCAGAGGAGAAATCCGAGTTACGGAAACTTATTAAGAAAAATAAACGTGCGCTAACTCACTACCGAGCTCGTAATGACTCTGCATCATACAATAAACTAAAGGAGATAGGTGTCGCCCT
Source organism: Ixodes persulcatus (assembly GCA_013358835.2). NCBI lineage: Eukaryota > Metazoa > Arthropoda > Arachnida > Ixodida > Ixodidae > Ixodes > Ixodes persulcatus. The sequence continues at coordinate 36,514 of JABSTQ010010524.1, forward strand.
TAAACGTGCAATCTTTTTGTCCTGGGCAAACTACTTTTCAACACTAAATGTGAAACGCAGGCCAAACCCGAAGGAATTCAGGAAGTTTATTCGCTCTAATAAAAATATATCGTTGGAATTCCCTCCCTCTTGGTTGAGGGTAGCCTTTCAGATCATGACTCTTTAAAGGCTGCCAGTTTCAATGATTACTTCAAGTCTGTTTTCTCGAATGTCGTGACCGGGAATTACTGGGATTCCGAAGAAGTACCTGTTTCTACTGATTTTACGTCTTAAACCAATTTTTATGCACACGGTGCTTTCAACCTTCTAACGAAAATTAGACAAGGTCCAGCACCTGGCCCCGATCGAATTCCCAACGCTGTCCTAAAGTCTTGTGCTGAAGTTATTTCGAGCTACTTGGTAATTTTTAACGGTATCGTTAAAATGTGGCATTTTGCCTCTGAACTTGAAATCTGCCAATGTCATATCCGTCCACAAGTCTGGCCAAAAAAATCTGGTACAAAACTGCAGGCCCATCTCACTGACAAGTGTGTGCTGCAAAACTATAGAGCACATTATTTACACTAACCTAATGAAACACCTTAGTCGTATAAATTTCTTTAGCCCGTCTCAACACGGTTTTCGTACAGGATTTACTTCTACCACGCAGTTGCTCGAGTTCTATCACGACATTTCACAATTGTTTGATAAGGGCCGACAAGTTGACTGTATCTTTCTTGACTTCAAAGAGGCCTTCGACAAGGTTCTTCATGCTCTTCTTATGAACAAGCTTCAGAAACTAAACAAAGATTTGGAAATTTTTAATTGGATTGACGATTACCTAAATTCAAGAAAACCGTCCGTGTTAATTAACGGTTTACAGTCCCCTTATATAGACAACACATCCGGAGTCCCACAAGGGTCGATACTTCCCTATTGAAAAATCCACCAGCCCGGGTCTGGTGTGTTTCTGACGTTTAAACCAGAGCGGAAATTCAGACACGGGTCTTGGCGTGTTCTAGTGTCTTGGCGTGTTCTAGTGTATTGGCGTGTTCTGGTGGTTTGGCGTGCTCTGGTGGTTTGGCGTGCTCTGGTGTCTTGGCGTGTTCTGGTGTATTGGCGTGCCCTGGTGTCTTGGCGTGTTCTGGTGTCTTGGCGTGACCCTTTCAAGTGTGTTCTGATGTGACCCGGCCGATCTAGTGTCTTCTGGGGTGACCTGGTCATGCATGCGCGGTATAATTTAGATGCAAAAAGGACTGCTGAAGACGACAGCTAGCACATTTTGCAAAAAGACCACCAATTTTTCAAAGGTTTAGGTGTTCATTCTGCCATGAAACAAAACTACAAAGACCAAGGGAATGAAACTTACTAATTTATTTTTTTCCCAACACGCACCACTCACACACATTCCCTTGAACACAGGGCTGTCCATGGCTTTTTTCTTCCATGCCGTTTTGCCAGCACATCTGGATGGTAAGATTATGGCTTGGGCAAGTTGGTATTGTGTGATAAAACCTACAGTGCATGAAACAAAATATACGAGCAGTTATTGACAAAAAAGCTTAAAATAATAAAATCACAGCTACAACAGTAAACAAGGAAGTTCTGCCGTGTCCAGCCTGATAATCAGTCAATTTATCACTCGGCTGCCCTCCTGCATTCAATCTGCTTTCCCCTACCTGTGGGCAACATAATACAGGAAAACCAGATTATATTGGACTTGTTTTTTAATGAATGAATTTGACAACGAACAAGCACGCTACATTTAGAAAAGTAGTTAACTCTCGAAGGGGAATCTGTACGTCATGAGGGACGCTCACCGCAGAAATTTAGTGGCCACTTCTTCGTTCACCGGCTCAGCATCTCTAAAGCCCTGCGATGATTACAGTTTGAGTATCCACATCCGATCTGCATCCGCAGACTTTGTGTCCGCATCCGAACAGCATCCGCAACCTTTTTACATTATTATATCCATATCCGATCCGCATCCGTATACTTTGTATCCGTATCCAAACCGCATCCGCAAAATGTGGAACCAGATCCGACTCACAATCCAGGCATTCATTGTATATCATAACATCAAGCGAGAATGGAAAAAAAAATAAAAATACAAAAAGTACTTTTTAAGTTGTTTGCCTATCTTTGTACAAAGAAATCTTCGGGTCACCATTCAAAGGAGATGTCATTTTATCAATATCAGTTTCATTGTATTTATATGAAAAGCGATCAGCCTTCCCGAGACACTGCGCGTCGAAGGAATAATTATCTCAGTTATGTGATCGCACTAGGAGTCCGCGATAGTTTGTTCAGAAGAAGTGCACAGAAAGATGTCGAGGCACTTCATTGGTTTTTTTAATCATGACCACAATACTCTTTGTGGAGAGGGGGACGTTTCTTCTACTTTCTTGTAACTTGTACGTTTGAGGTTTTCTTTTCCCGGAGAACGTTTCCACTCTTTCCCTGCCAACGTACTAGCTTTCTCGGGACGATTGATGCCCTGCAATCTTTACTTTTTCTATAGATAGCACTTTTGACGAGAGGCAACGCACGATTTTCAGTGAGAATCAGATCTTTCTTAGGATCCCTATTGTTTCTTCGAAACGTGTTTTGTGGAAATACGTTTCGTGGATAACTTTTCATGGACACACTGTTCGTCGACGCTGTACTTTTTGTGGGCACATGCCACTGCGACGTTTTGTTGACAACGCATTTCTTCACTAAGCCGGTAAAAGCTAGCGCGCGATTCACTGAGGCGAGCTTAACCAAACCATACCCCCCTCCCCCCTGTAATACAGGCGAGACGCAAAAAGTTTGTTACGAAAATAGCAAACTGAATGCCACCGACAATCATTTAGATCCGGATCCGCGGATATCCGCATCCGCAGCCCCTGACATCAGCATCCGATCCGTAATCCGCCAAAATTTGTCTAATTTTTATCCGCATCCGCCCGTTTACTGCGGATATCCACGGATATGCAGGGCTCTAACCATCTCCCTCCGCAGAAGAAATTTTTCTTCTTTTTTTTTCTTTTTTTTTTAGGAGGGCAGATGTGGTCGCTCAAAAGAAAAAAAGCGAGCTTTCTTTGCAAGCTGGCTTTCCCCTACTATTACCTCGATGGGGGAAAGCCAGCTTGCAGAGCTAAACGGCGCTCTTGGCAGTTCGATCTATCGGGAGATGCTTCAATTTTCGTTCACTGCAACCGCATTTCTTGCTATGCATTTTTATTGCAGCTACTAGTCCGTTCACAAATAGTTCGAATTAACCGGGTTCAATATTCTCAGGTTTGACTGTAGATCGAACCCCAAGGCCTCGCTCCCAGTTTGCAAAGCAAGCACTGCGCCCCACGCGGCATTTCTCCTGGTCTGCCCGCATTCACCTGGTCTCACCTCATAGTGCCTCTGACTGTACATGTGTGCTGCACAAGGCAAAATCAGCAATAGGTTCATAAAGATATCTCAAATCGTAGTAAATAGTAACTCACACTATACACACATTATGTGCAAAGCTAAGCACAGCTCAGCCACAAGAGATCCTGTGCCCTTCCAGGTTGATCAGAAACACCCACCTGTCAGAGCAACAATTGTTTTCGTGTGTTAGGGGCTTCTTCCCCACTGCACCCTCCTAGAGGAGACGCCTGCAGGCTTGCTCTGACACACTTCTACCGAAGAGCTGCGCAGGCTTCCATAGTGATCGGCTGACCATTCCTGAGAAAGCGGTCAGGGGTGGCAGCCTTTTCCACGGCGTGTGTAAATGCTGCCTCTCGCATTCTGATGTCATGTCCAAAATGAATCTGCAGTGGGTAACATTGTCAAGCAAATGCATAAAAAGTGGAAATACAGGCAACACAAATGGGCTCTCCACTTTCGTCTGCAATCATGTTCCTGGTTTGTTTTACTCATATGCTGAATTGTACTTCTATATAAATAAAAAATGACATACATTAAAGGGGCACTCCGTACTATTCCAAGATGGCCTATTTATGTTCCTAACTCAATCTATGTGCTCTAAGCATCCCAAAAGTCCAAAATAAAGACAGCAAATGTGGTTGAACCAAATCAAGGCGAATAGGGTGGAACGGCGAAAGACACTCGTCAGTCAATTGCAAGCGAGGGCTTCCTGTGCGGACGACCAGGACTGGTTGGCTGCTTGTCCGCACGTGAAGCCATCGCTTGTGATTGTCTGATGAGCCCCGTTCGTTGTTTGCTTACATTCGGCCAGGTTCGGTGGCGCTATCTGTACGTCTGAGATTCACTATCTTTTATCAGATTTTGAGTAGTGAAATAAGCTGCACATGATTGTAACTTTCAATTTTTGGGATGCTTAGAGCACGTAGACTGTGTTACGGCCATAAATAGGCCATCTTAGAACGCCCCTTTAAAAGAAGGAATTTTATATTTGGAATATGCATTAAGAAAGGTGGTCCATTATTTCTCTACACATTAAATACTAATAATAAGATAAAAAAAATGTTCCATATGCTTTTCACATACATGCTATTCTAGGTACCCTTTAAAGAACCATTTGACAATTTTTAAATTCAAAATCGCAAAGTAAGAAGGAAGTATACTGCTGTGCATTGCCCATGTTTTGTACAAATATGTGCAGTCTCGGGCAGCTTTTGGCTCCACTCCATGACAAGACATGAAAAAGAAAACAAGAATGAGTGTGCCATCACCACAGCTCACCACCTTCCCTTTCTGTGTTCTGAAATCGGCATCAATATGTCTCACCTCTGTCTTTTTCGCTAGTCTATACTAGCGAAGCGGGCTAGCTTACTAACCCCTGGATAGGTATTATTGCCACTGCTAAACTGTGCTTTGCGGGAGACGGCTATCCGATAGCACAGATGTGAGTCTCATCCGCATGTACACTTTTCGAAGATAGTTTACCTCCTCGTCCTATGGTAGGACGTGACCTATCTTCTTTTATTTCTATTTTTTTTTCTATTTTTAGTAGGGAAATAGGCACCGAACGAGCATAGAGCATAATTTTCGGATATGTAGGGTACTTAGAGCCCGTTGAATGAGTTAACACTAGGGCTCCGTGTTTTCGGATAAATCCGAAAATCTCCGAGAAACAATTGGAGGTAAAATTTTAATCAATTCAGATTTATCCGATAAACTCCGAATTTTGATGTGCCAATGCCCCCCCCCCCTTTCCAATAAACTAAATAAAGACGGTATTTTATAGTTAAGTTTGATCAGCGCAAAGGGTCAATTGTCCCAGGAAAATGCCACCACAGTTATCATTTAAATCTCGGTTAATTTACAAAAAGGGGTCTTACCGATCACCTTGTCAAGGTTCAGAACGACATGTCATTGTGCATTCAGGTCACGACAAAATCCCCTGTATTGGTTTCCAGTTTGGGCCATACTATTTGTGTTTTAAGAGGAAGAGAGGTGGTGTTTTTGTAACAGCTAAAGCTATATATGAATCCTAGAGATGGCATAAAATTGGAAGAGGGGCAGTTGAAACTACCCTATCACATCGTTTACCACTCCACCTAGCGCGGCCGCGGGGTAGCATGGAATAGGATGGCTTGAATACGTGCTTCCCAGCGACTACCTCCACGAGTTTATTTTTAAGGTGTCGGCGTTTATTCAAGCCACAGATGTGTGCAACTTAGTATTAGTATTACTATAGTACAGTACATACTAATACTGTACATAGTACAGTATTAGTATAGTACAAATTAGTATTGCCAATGGCAATGGCACCAACACCAAACCCAGCTGAAGAAATATTATTTGATATAGGCGCGTTTTATTTTTTCCTTATCCAGCATACGTATCCACCAGGATATATATATTTTTTTTTTGTTTTTCATAAGAAACACTGCGAAATTAAGCTCCGAATTTCGAAGATTTTGGAATCAAACAAAAATAAACTCATATAAACTCCAAATTTTCGGAAACAAATAAACTCCAAAAAACACCCTCCGAGTTTGACAAAAAATAAACTCCGAAAGCACGGAATCCTAGTTATTACCAAGAACAGACGATCTCAGAAACGTCTTTTGTCCACCTTTAAGCCAGTCCCTGTGTTTGTCTCTTTGTGTGCCAGCCTGTTTGTGTCCTTGTCTTTTGTGCCATTAGTCTGTTCTCCAGAATAAGCCAATGAAGTGGAAACAATAGACAAAGTGCCCTGTAGGCCCAGATACGTACCTCACCATCCCGGACAGCAAAGAAAGGTGGCCAAGAGAAGGCCCCTGCCTCACCAGGTGGAGCAGCCACAGCAGCACCTAGGAGAGCAAATTGAAGGTTAGAGAGACGAGTAACATCAAGATCTTGATTCGCTTATACGTTTAGGACATACCATAGCTTTAATAAAGAAAACGTTAGCCACACCACATAATCCCAAATGACGTGCATGCAGTATAAATAAAGCACAATATTCTTTCACAACATCAATCTAGCCCCATGCTAAGAAGCTATGTCAGTCAAATCATTCAACCCCATGTCTTTGTTGTAGTAATTGAAGGAAGTATGGATATACTTCCTTCAATTACTACAGTTACAGTTACAGTTACGCTACAGTTACTAATAGGGTGAGATTTCAGCAATGCAACAAAAACAAGTGAAAGTGATTGGCTGGTTTGCACACCATCAGCCAATCACTTTCACTTGTTTTATGATTTGTGCGGACGCAAAAGTGTGGAGGTAGTGTCAGCTCTTCCTTGCGGTACTTTTAGTGAGATGACACAAGGGTGCTGTGGTCACTATTATTAAAGTGGTATGCTGCTTATCATGTTGCCACAGCCAGGCTGCTTTATGCACTAAATGAATGAAGACTACCTTTTGAAATCACGCCTTTAAGATAGTATTTATTCACGTGCGATACTGCCAACCTTAACAACTCTTGTCTTTGCAACTACTCGCATGTCAAGTAAGCAATGACTGTCTCGTGCTATGCTGCATAAAAAAAATCATTAAATGAAGTCGTCCTGCAAGTATATAATTAGATTCGAGCCCACCAGCACTGTCACTTTGTAAGTAAATTAATTTTTGCTTTAATACAGATCAAAACAAATTAGGTTTTACTACATACAGTCAGAGGCGCCCTGGGCAACGACACTGTGTGTGTGTGTGTGTGTGTGGGGGGGGGGGGGGGCAGGCAAACACAGCAGAATCTCGATAATACAAATCTCTCCACTCCACTCCACCCCCTCCCCTCACTGAAAGTTACCCAAATATTAACCGGCAATGCAGTTTGGCACTACACGTTGCGCCACCTAGCGGCTGCCAAAGAAAACACTGGGTTGGCTAGGACGGCCAGGATCGCGGGGAATGCGGGTGGGCGCATTTAAGAAACCACGTTGTGAATGTGGCATTTCGGATCGGCATGAGCCTTTTTGGGAACAGTTTTTCTTAAAAGTAAGTCCCGGCTTCACGTCCCTATGACCTCACCGGGCTCCTGTGAAATCTCGCCTACTCGTAGAGTTGCCCCAAAAAATAACGTCGCTACTGCTGCGTGAAAGGCTGCCACAGTCACGAAGGTGACTCAAATGCCAAACTATACCGATTCCCTTCGAGATCTTGGGAAGCGACACGGCGACAGAAGTGGATTACTGCAGTGCGACGCATCAAGTAAGTGAATTCTGCAGTAATTATTGAAGTAAACGAAAATAGATGCGCAGGCTTGGAAACAGGTCTGACAAACTCGTTTTGCAGACTACTTGGCAAAATAACAAATTTATACAAGTTGTTTTACGAGTCACTTCAACAGCCACAAAGGGAAATACGGTAGGGACAACCGGGCCGATTGTTGCTTCGCTGTACCGTCGAGAATCAGGCGATCAGGCCTTCAAGCAGCGAGAGGCCCGTCGGCCCGTTCCGGCACTCGTAGTTGTACGTGTGCATAGCCGTTCGGCACACGCGCGGTCGCAACCAAAACCTTCCAAACTTGCGAGTTCTCAAATATTGGATTTTCGTAGCACATTTGTTTGTTTTGGCAACCAAATTTAACGCTGAGTCTGGTAACAAATGTGACAGCATGCAGAAAACAGGATGTACAAGTTTTTATTTAGAAATAGCTCATGCGAAGCGTAAACAGCCTTCTCACACGCACACTTTGTTGCCTGTCACCTTTTCACAACAGGCTTGCATATCACATCACAGCCATGGCAACGTGCGTACTGTTCTCTAACATGCGGAGATTGGTTCTAATTACCCACATTTTATTCTAGCCGGGGACCAGCGCAAGGAAACCGGAAGAGCGTGCTGCACCAGGCTGGGGCCTGGCAGGAACGATGGAGCTGTTCTGGCTGGTCTGGCCCATGGCGATCCCCGAAGCGCTCCACCAGCGAGGTTCGGATCAGGACCGGCGGAAACGGTGAGCCCTGGCCATACCGGCCTAGGCCATGACGATCCCGGAGTGGTTCCGCAGCGAGACTTGGGCTCTGATAGCCCGGAACCGCTTGCCTACGCAGTGCTGGCGTGGGAAGGACGATCCGCAGGCCTGGACACTGACTCCGACTGCGAGCTCTGAACGACGGGCGACAACCAGGGTTGGGGGGTCCGGAGTGCCGGCTCTCGAAGACGGACAACTGGGAAGTACAGAATAGCTCGGTTCGATATTGTACATATTCCTTTTAAAAGTACACGTAAGTGACGTCTTCACGTCTGATGGGTTGGAAGCAAGAGTGATGCAATTTCCCAAGAAAATTGTGGGCGGTGTTGGCTATACTGGCGGAATCGGCTTACCGGACGTGACAACATTTGACGTTTTGTTTTATACCGAGTACGTTTGAGAAGGTACTAGCTCCTGAGTAGGTGTCTTTCGTTGGTCATATTCGTCAAACTGCGTCGTCGTCGGGTGATTACGCCACTTTTCAACTAATTAAGTTTTTCACCGGGAAGACTTAGCGGCAGCACCGCGCTGCATTCGAGCTCCCGGAGAATAGCAGGCGTGCGACGCAGCACCGGCAGCGCGAGACAACGTTGGCGCGAGGAACCGGAGGTGCAGAGACTGCAAAAGGATGCTGGTGGACGTTCACGACTGTGGTGCTTCAAGTGTTGTACACTTCGTTTCTACGCCACGGAGTGCTTCCAAAGTTTGGTGGCGAGCGACGAGCACGTAGCGTGGGACTGAAGACAGTCGGCGTCTCTGTCCGCGTCGTGTCCGTCGCTATCCTGCGTCGTGTCGGGGTCCGGCGCGGTTGGCTTCCGCTTCCCCGAGACGCCGAGCGAAAGGTACGACATGGAGACGGGCATCAGGCCGCTCGGTAAGATATTCGGCGTCATCGGTTGCGTGATCGAAACGACGCCATCATTCCTTCGAATGATGGCGTCGTAGAAGACGTGTGTGGCTGCTGCTTTGTTCCGATAACAAGGGCGCAATTCATCGTTTGCTCGGGCACGTGTGGACGCAGCTTCCATTGCAAATGCGTCAATGTACGCGATTCTGACCTCGACCTACCCGTGTAAAATGGTGCAAGCACGTACAAGTGTGCATTAGTGCATAATGCGCCAGAGTCCGGATTTGTCGACTGTGAGTACTGGGACGACTACATCCGCCCTGAACACCGACGGTCCCCCGGGCGAAGTACAGCAAGAAGAAAGTGGTTTTCGAGAAATACTATCATCCCTATGCTTCAAACTCGACGAACTCTCAGAGGAAGTGCGGTTTCTGCGACGGGACAACGAGTCCCTGCGACTGCAACTGGCGCGAAACAGTGAGCTTCTTCGGAAATGCCTTTGAACCGACCAACCTGGAGCTCCAAGCACGAGCGCGATAGTACCCTCGTATTCCCAAGCACTGCAGCCCGGCACAACCGTCCTGCCGATGACAAGAGACTGGCCATCTATCTCCGAGCCACCTGCGTTGGGGTCAAACAGGGCGTATCGACACCCTGCCTCAGCTATACGACCAGAAGGAGTTCCTCCCACCGACGAGCGACGCCAAGGACAGCCAAGTGGACGTCGTAATCCGCCTTTCGTGGACGAGGGCAGGCCAGCGAACCACAGGCCGCGCCCAGAGCCGTCAATCGGTTCCAACCATGATTGTAAGTTGCGTTCCGCGCCCAAACGTCCTGTGCAGAATGCTGTTTTCGTGTCGTGCTTGCATCCGTCCACTTCTACGGACGAAGTGTCTGCTCTAGTATCAGCTGTGCTTGGTAACGATAGGTTCGTCTGCACAAAAACTTCCAACTAAGTACGATACGTACGCTTCATTCCATGTGTCCGTTGAAGGTTCAGAGCTTGAAAAGTTGCTCGTGGCCGACAACTGGCCCGAAGGAGGTCTCTTCAAGCCGTATTTTGGTCCCGTTAGGACGGGCAACGCTGTTGGTGCTGGGGCTATGCCCGACCCGCAGGGACGTGCAGACCCTTTAGACTTGTTTGCTTAAACGCGCGAAGTGTCGTAAATTAGATAGCAGAAATTCAATGAGCACTGCTCGGTCTAAATCCTGGCGTCATCATAATCACAGAAACATGGTTACACAGTGAGATAACAAACTCTGAAGTGTTCCCTGTCGGATACCAAGTTTTCCGTCGGGATCGCCATTCCAGAGGTGGCGGGGTTGCACTGCTAGTGAAGAGCTCACTCTCTTGCGTGGCCGTTCGCGAATCGCCCGATCACGAAACAATATGGGTCAAAGTACAGTGTGGGTACAAATCCTTTCTTATTGGGGGTGTGTACAGACGTCCAAACTCTGATATCAATATTCTTGAGAACATCCAGGATGTCCTACGTGTCCAGTCTCAGCGATCTTCTATTACAATATTGGCAGGCGACTCTAACCTGCCTCACATCGACTGGAACAGCATGTCGTCATTAACAAACTGTGTTCACTCCAATGCTCTTGTTCACATAGCTTTCTGCCATAACCTGCAACAAGTCGTCAGAGACCCAACGCGCGTTACTCAACAATGTAGTTCACTGCTCGACCTATGTTTCGTCCCCGAGTCTGTGGCACGACTAGGCGTTCACGCGAGGGTTATGGAAGGCATATCGCATCATGGATTGGGAGTCTGCAATTTTCCTGGAATTCACCGCGTAATGACCCTACCAGAAACCAAGACGTACAGAGATTACTGTAGGGCGCGTGATGTCGACATATTAGATTATCTGGAGGTGTCTTTCGACAGTTTCTCTGATATTCAAAAGCAGGACGGCGTGTGCCCAGACACACTTTGGTCCTTCTTCAAGACGGTCATCCACACCAGTATCAGTAGGTTCGTTCCGCTGCGCGCAAAGAAAGTAAAAAAGTACAATCCCTGGATAACGCGCGAAATCCTTCGCTTAAAACGGAAGATTAACCGGTTGAGAAGAAACCGAAAGAGCATGAGCAGCATCCTGGGAGTGCTTCGTAATCAGCTGCGTACTATGATAAAAATTCTAGGTTCCACTTCTTCAACGTGCCAATAGTCTCTTTTTTTAAAAATAACCCGCAGAAATTTTGGGCCTACTTATCGAAGAAAAGCAAGTCAGTGAAGGCAGTACAAGCAAAACGACCATATTGTCGAAGACGACGAGGTTATAGCGAACTTGTTCATTCAATGTTTTTCGTGCGTATGCACAAATGACAATTCCCAACTACCATTGTATAATAGCAAGAGGAACTTCAGAGTTCCGGACGTTGTTGTGTCTAAAGAGGGTATCTTCGAACACCTTCTCAGGCTCAACAACAAGAAGTCCTGCGGGCCAGACGCGATACCAAATATTTTTCTCCTCAGATGCGCTGAATGGTGCTCAGAATATTTATACGTAATTTACCCTCATAGTTTTAACACTGGTGTGGTTCCTAGCGATTGGAAGAACGTCAGAGTAGTCCCAATCCACAAATCCGGCAGTACTATGGAAGTACGGAATTACAGGCCAGTTTCTTTGCTATGCTCTAGTGGCAAGGTTATTGAGCACTTTTTGTGCAATCATCTAACCGCGTTCTATGAAAAAAACAACTTTTTCCGCGTCGAGCAACACGCCTTTAGGAGCGGCTTATCTACAGTCACGCAGCTTCTGCATGCAATCCACGAGCTGGCGGGTATGCTAGATAAAACCGGGCAAGCAGATGTCATATTCCTAGATTTAGCGAACGCTTTCGACCGCGTAACCCATCCCAAGCTTTTGCACAAGTTGAAATGCGTCCTTAATAATGGTAAAATAGTTGCCTGGCTTGACTCGTACCTGAGCAATCGTACACAATTCATAAGCACCAATGGTCGTGAGTCGCAAAAGAAACGCGTTGTTTCCGGCGTTCCGCAGGGGTCAGTGATTGGGCCTCTTTTGTTCTTGATTTTTATAAACTATCTTGAAATAAGTCATCCATCTGTACAGTGTCGATTTTTCGCGGATGATTGCGTTTTGTTTACAGACATTTTGTGTCGTGCTGACCAAGTGAACCTTAGCGATTTCCTATCGCAAATATCATCATGGTGTGAGCGTTGGAAGATGGCGCTGAATGCTTCCGAGAGCGCCCACATGACAGTCACTAACAAGGAACAACCACTTTCCTTTACTTACACAATTCACGACCTACCCTTGCAAAAAGTCACAAAATACAAATACCTCGGGGTAAAAATTACCTCAAACCTCAGCTTGAACGCACATATTAGCTATTTAGTCACAAGGGCTTCAAGGAAGTTATGGTTTCTTCGTAGAAACTTACGCCACTGCACCTGTACACTTAAACTGGCGGCTTATTAATGTTTAATCCATCCCATTTTGGAGTACGCAGACGCAGTGTGGGATCCAAGGTCGCAAGTCTGTATCAATGCACTAGAGAACATGCAAAAGAAAGCACTGCGATTTATCTACAACCGGTACGGTTGCCTATCATCCATTACAGAGCTCTATCGGCTATCCGGCTTGCCACGGCTAGCTACTCGAAGGAAAATGAACAGACTAAAGTTTTTCCACAACCTTATCAACAGCCCAAATGGTCTTTCGTCAAGCGAGTATGTTACAGTCAACTCTAACCGACTAACTAGAAATAAACTCGACAAAACGATGAACGAGTTTTTCTGTCACAGTGATGTTTATATGTATAACTTTTTTCCACGCACTGTTACTAAATGGAACAAGCTTCCCTCACAGCTGGTAAACCAAGACTACCCTGTTGCATTCTCAGACGGCCTCCAGTCACTCGTCACTGATGAAGCAAGTTCTTAGATTGGCTGTTGATAAATTGTGTACCTCTGTATTTTACGGCTGATGCTTCTTGGTCATGTTTTGCGTATGCGGGGGTAGCTCTGACTTTGCATGTGTGCAGATCTACCCATGTTTACTTAGGGTCTGCTTTGTTGTACATAATGCCGCTTTTATGTGATGTTTCTTGCTTCCAGTTATCTTTTCATTGCTTTTGTCTTGGCCCCTTCACAGGCGGCCGGCAATTTCCACCAATAAATAAAAAAATGATCGCCATCGTCGGCCCGTCCAAGAACGATCCCACCGCCACGAATGCGGTGTTCTGTGCCGCAAGCATTTCTACGCCCTCAACGTGATGGTGGTAAGTACGCTCGTATTACGTACTCAAAATTAGTTCAAGGTGTGTCAAAAAGAATACAGCCTAACGCCGGTACGGTGTGAATATGTCATTTTATAAATGAGAGGTGCGGGCTTGTGTGCTCCACCAGAGGCGGACGCTGGTATTTATTGAGGGGAGGGGGGGAGGGGGGGGGGGGTCAGGTTTTTGGTCAGCGTATCATATGTTTAAGACCCCCCTTCTCCCTCCCGTTCCCACGCCTTACATTTTTACACATGCAGAATTCAACAGGGGGGTTAGGACATCCGGACCACCCCCTCTGAATCCGCCCCTGTGCTCCGCTGCACGAGTGTGTGCTCTAGGTATTATGTCGGGACTTTTAAAACGTGCATCCTTCCGCCCGCCACATTATTTTTGTATGAAGGAAGTGGTTTCTTGTCATCATATCTTGCGTCCATGAAGGTGTGTTGCAATCATGTTAATAGGGTCAAAAGAACTTTAAAGGTTCTGGAATTGAGACTGCTTTGTGAACCATGAGTGGAACATTCAGGTAAATTCATGTCGGTATCTCTCTCACAGTTCCAGATGCGTGACGCCGATGCATGGAGCCACGGTGCCCTGGGTCGGTTCACGACTCCTTTGTTTAACGCTTCTCTTCGCTCTGCGGCAACATCAAGCAAGGGCGGCTGTTAGACGACGACAGGCTCCTCCTCGGTGAGCATGCTCGATTCATTCCTCTTGCATACGGTGTCTGTGTACCGCTTGAAAACCGCAGTACCACAGAAAATGTTGCTGTACCAAACATTAACAACTGTGCAAGACCTGTGTCTATACCTTTGGCACGTCTTTGTAAATACTATCCGAAGGAGCATAGTACCAGGAAAACACAAAGTTGCAATCAGCTCTTTTCGCTGCTTTCTTCCCATCAATTTTAAAGAGAACAGGCGCCTACGGCTACGGCTTGGTGTCTTGATACATCACCCCTGTCCCTGGGATCCACGTGACCTCCGTTGCTTTCTGCCAGTCTAGTAAGTCACATTCCTCCGTCAGGTCCGTTGTGGAGTGCATGCAGTAGGCTGTTGAAAAACATACTGCAAAGGCACCGGACTCTGCATTACCATCCATCAATAGCCACCACCACCATTATAACGCCACGTGCAGTGTTGCACAACGCCTGCCTTGTATTGAGCGAGCCAAAAACGGAGTCAGGTTCTGACCCTGAAAAGTCAGAGTTGGAGTCTGAGCCGAGCTCGGAGGAATCAGCGTCTGATGGTGAGAGGCTGGCGTTTGCCAATCTTCCGGTCGGCCTCTCGGACAGGGCTTTGAGGCAACTCCTTGTCGCCCGGTTCGAGACCCGCTGCAGCCGTGCTCCTGCACAGCGCCGCACATGCCAGGATGACAGTCCCACCCATGATGGACGCCGCCGGCATCAAGGAGTCTGTCGCCACGACGGTAGTCCCGCCCAAAAGGACACCGTCGGGGAGCCCCTACCGCCCTCGCCACGGTGATGCCCAGCACGGACACCACCGACGACGGGGAGCCGCTCGACACCACGACGTAGGTCCCGACCACCAAGGACCCGTCTGTTCCCTTGCCGTCAGTGAAGCCCTCCCCGTGAAAGCCGTCAAGTGCAAATTTCGCTCGCTGCTTGGCATTCATGGCCGTCCATAAGCTATGCAGTCTCTTCAGCTATAACACCTTGCACAGTTCATCACACAGCCACCATGGCTAGGGCCAGCTTGAACGTGAGATAAAACATATTGCTGGACTACCAACTATGGTTTAATACTTCTTCCTACTCATGTGCCTCAGCTATCTGCGTCTTTTTGTTCTTTATTTTGAGAGCTATAGATACAATTTAGTTTGAAACGACCCGCATTTCAGCGGGACGTTAGACAATCCAAACACTATTGCTTTTCTTGTCGAGTTTGATGGAAGGCACGGTGACGCTTGATGCTTTGTTTTCTTCGATGGCCATTGCTTTAAATGTTTTCGCATTTCTCGTGCATACAGGCTTTTGTTTCCTCCAAGAATGGTGATGGTGCTGAACACAACACTGCATTTACAGGTGCGGCAATGACTTTATGTAGTACCCTTTGCAGATGGTGCATGCTTTCTTGTCCTATCACTTACGCACCTGCCAGTTTGACCGATGTGACATTTGCCACATGATAGGAAAATGTGATAAACAACCCCTGTGTCACACGGGAAAAATTGTGTCTTGTAAGAAATGTTGCACATTTTCTTCTGGTTGAAGATGCAATTTACTTTGTCTTGTCTTGTTAGGGTACACTGTGTAGTGGGCGAGGAGGTCGTATGAATTGTGAAAGAGGTCTGGGAAATTTATATAAGGCGATGGTTGTTCAATAAATTTCAAGCTGTGTTAGATACTTCATTGTTATGTTCGTTTTTTTATTGTTCCTACGTCTCAGGGTTACTATGGATGTCATTCACCAGCTCACTGCTCTTTATACCTTTCTTAATACAATACGCATTGTTTGGAACAGAGCACGCATCCTTATTGCCCTGCCTCGCAGCTACTTGCTGTTAATTTATGGGTTATGCCATGAATGTAGGGTACTACAATTTTTCGCTTAGTCCTTGTCTTCTTTCTACCATATCTGTGTCAGCTGATTTGTGTTACAGTTTGGTGCAGATGTTTTCAGATGCGCATACCAGGAAACCAATCAGATACCCAGAATCACGTAGGCAGGAAAATTGCTTTTCAAAGCTTTGGCCATTATTCTGGTGGCAATATTTCTTTAAGGCTGATACAAGAGCGATGTAGGAAACACTGCGTTTTATAGTTTTGGAATGTCGAGATGCAAACAAAAGAAATCCTTTGCACGACCTTGGTTCCAACGCATGTTTACATCTTTAAATTCAAGTGTGAGGTCGAGGAACATGAAGGACCTGTTCACAGGTTTTCATGCGCTGTGTTTAGAGACAGACGGTACTTCCCCTGGATATGTGTTGAGTGCATGGCGATGATATTGATAGCCTTTCCATTTTATGAGCAGAAGGCATGAAATGCGTGGGATAATGACAGAGAAGGCTTGCGGGTCGCCAAACCGACAAAGGTAACCTGGCTTGCCCCTGCAAAAAGCCGAGAAATACTTTCGACCATCTGTAGACCTGTAAAGATCTATTTCTTACTGTTGATTAAACCATGGATATTGCCAGTTTGGGTATTGTTTCATTTCCCCTGTGGTTTTAAGCCTCCCGTTATTACCTTATGTATTATGACTGTACATCACTCAGGTGTTCCTCTAGATGTTAGTATTGGGATTTGTGTCAGTTAGGATCTCTCAAGACATTCCAGATTTCTCTCTCTCCCTTACTTTTTGTCAAGGTGCCTATTTAAGCACTTTTTGGAAAATAGAAATTTCAGCTGTGTTTGAGACCTTTCGGTGTATGTGTCCTCTTTACGTAGAGTATCAGGGTTTATGTTATGTTGCACATGTAGTTTATTTTTGAAAGTGCTTTAGTTTTAGAATGCAAAACCGTATCTTGAAAAAGTAAAATGATATGAAAACACGTGTTGCAATATTTCATTCTCGGAAGTAAAAATTAACACTGACTATAGCATAGCACAGTAAACACTTGGACATTCTTAAATCACATGTTATGTCAAACATTTATCTCTTATTTGAACACGTTTTGCAGCACACTACCTATAGGTTGTATTTCGTAACAAATCTATTAATATACACGAAGGCCTGCCATATTCGGCACAAGATTAAATGCAGCTAGACAATAATATATATACAAAAAAGACGTGGCGAAGTTTCCTACTGAGGTAATCCAGACAAGATGAAAGTAGTTGCTGTTGTAAGTTATGATTACACTTTAGGTCTCAAAAAACGTGAGCGCGCAGGTGAGCTCGTGAAAAGTAGACAGTACCTTGACCTGAGACAGGGAAGGAACAGAAAGGCACGTCTCCGAACACACAGCTGTTTTTGGATACGCTGTGCGTTGACCGTCCCTTTTACGTATCTTGTTTCTTTCCTGTCTCAGGTTAAGTCATATCAACCGAACGTTTATTGGGTTCAACGGGGCAAGCAGGCGTCTTTGTCCAGGTAGTCTGCTTGCTTCCGCGCCTTCATTACGCGCCGGGACCGTAGAACGCTGGTAATGGGAGCTCTTTATGTGCAGCCGTCAACCGCGGTATTCTGGCTTGCTCCGACATTTTGCTCTAAAAAAGGCGCGTAGCGCGCATCCCGCTTTCCTTGTAATATTGAAACAACTTTCTCTCCAATTAACTCTTAAATGTATTGCAGAAGGACTCAAAGAAACGGTTTGTTTTAACAACGCCCAATAGCTTTTTATTGTTTTAAATACTTTCACCTGCCCTAGAACACATGCGACGGCTCGCGACACACAGGATTGTTTGCCGTTCCTTAACTAAACGCAGAAACTGCTCCTCGTGTCGTAGTGAATCCTACCCCGTATTCCGCGCGTAGGGACGCCTCGGGGACTGCGTAGCTCCTTCGGCTCGCCGGAGGTTGGCTCCGAATGTCGCTCAAACGGGTGACAGGTGTCAAGTTTGCGATGATGTAGCGGCGTCAAAGTGGGCAGAGACGCGACGTGAGTGTTGCTAGAATATGTTCCTCCTTTCGGTTACGTCACTTCCATGTACCTTTTCTGAAATGTCGAACCTAGCTATCCAGTAAACCGATTTGCTGTCTTCTCGTTGTGTTGTGTCACTCCCTGGGAGACAAACGAAGCACATCCTGATCGAAGCACATCCCGACGAGCGACCCCACAAGTGGTGAAGACAACTCAAACTGGTGTCCAAATGACAACTCTAGAATATGCTTGACGGCTGGCCATGCTGGGTAACAATAACTTTCGAACTGATAGCCGCCCGGAAATCTTTCTTCTGTAAAGCCATTCATTCAGGCTCGTATCATTCACTGAAGATAAAGCTACAAGCGTCTCAGCAGATGTAATGATGCGAAATCCCCAAATTGCAATGCAGCAGACACAAAAAGAAACAAAAAATATCCTTACCTTCCTCGTGTCTTGCTTCCATGAACGTTTGTTATCCATCCTTCGCGCTCTGACGAGCTGGCGGGCCAAATGAAGTAATTATCCCCGCAACATTCAGCTCTCTAAAGCAGTAAAACTGAAAATAATGCTCTTGAATCTCTGCTATAACTATTATTCCACAAATACTTTGCACGCCTTCGATGACATCCCCCTTCTCGCGGCCGTTTGCCCAGTGTACATACACAGACGCCGCCGACGATTCCGAGCACTTCTAGAGACACAAAACTTTTCCATTCGTCATTATTTTTTTAACCCTTTAGGGCACAGTGCATCTTCCAAGATACATTCAATATAATAATAGTTTTTTGGGACCCAAAGCAATACTCAGGCGAAGTGTTCAACGTATTTCAGAAGATACATGCTATGGTTTCGTTTTCGTGGTCTCGAACTGTCGCCGCCACGGGTTCTCCAGGTACTCCATCGGCTCTGATGTGCATGGCGGTGCACAGAATGCGTCATTCTCGTCCACGCCGTGCTACGCACTTCGACCTGCTGTTTCAAAGGTAAGCAGTACTTTGCTCTGAAATATTTTAATTTTGCATTTTTAGAAGTTCTGGATTCCATAGCGCAGTCGTATTTTACCCTGAAACTTATGAAAGTTGGGAACAAAGTACATAGTAGATATGCGTATAGTGTAAGAGAGGAGTCGCATAGTAGCTCTGTGACTTCAGTGGTGTTCCCTTCCGTGCTTAGATTTGGCAATGTTTCGGTAGTTTTAAGCCGATAAATGTTCAGCCAGGTAAATAGATTGGGCGATAGTTTAGGGGTGGACGTTCATTCTGAATTGTACATACCTATGCACGAGGAATCAGCTGTTTTTGTCGGCAGAAAGCTTCCTGTTTGGCGTGATTTAGTACATACTTATGTTGACCTGTTTACTGATAGAATATGACGCCGTGCTTTTTTCTTTTAGGTTCCGTATTCTACTGCTGCCCGACGGAAATTCCATCGGCATCTTTTTACCAGACACGGAGTCGCGATCGTCCCTGTGTGGTTTTGATTCCGGAAAATGGAACAGTGCCCGATACGGGATCTGGTGGTAGTGAAGTGAGTGACAGTGACGAAGAGTACTTGTCAACGAAGGGCCTAACAACAGAATTTCCAAGCGATAATGAAACTGAAAGCAGAATGCCCGCCTGTTCAGTTCTGTCAACGTCAAGAAAGCAACAAAAGTCACCGCCGCAAGATTTCGACTGGCAAAAGGAAGACCGGTGTTTCGTGGAGCCTGCGGAACCCGCGTTTACGGCCTCTTATGATGTCAAAAGCCCACTGAAATATTTTCCAGTTTTCATTGATGGCAAGCTGCTGACGATCATTGTTGACGAGACAAACCTCTATTCTGAGCGTGAGGCTGGAGCGTATGGGTACACTTTTGTTACACTGTGTCAGCGTGCTTGCGCAAAGTACATAATATTCGAACTGATTGTTGCATCGCCCCTTCAATTAAGCACCTTATAAAATCAAATGTGGTGTTTGAGCTCTATACATCTTATTTAATTTTACAAGAAAACATGTTTTAATTCAACACCAGACATATACCCTTAATGTATGCACACCAGAGGCACCCTGGGGCGCATATCAGGCCAGTTTAGTGTGCCGTGGAGTGCACATTAGACTGATCTGGTGTGGCGTAGTGTGCACATCATGCCATTCTAGTGTGTTTTGGTGTGCACATCAGACCACACTAGGATGGTTTGATATGCGCACCAGAGCACACCAGGCCGGTCTGATGTTCACACCAGAAAGCACTAGGACACACCAAACCGGTCTGGTGGATTTTTCAATGGGGATACGCAACTTCGTATGATACATTGAATTCTAAAGCAAACGAAGTTGGTCATTTCACTTCGAATAGTTTTCTTATATATTTGTAATAAAAATAGGTACTAAAAACTGCGGGAATCAAAAATTAAAAGAGAAGAATACCGTAAAACATACAAACAATTAGGCGACCCACTTCTTGTGACATCTTTTTATGCAATAATCAATGGACCTTTTTCACATACCGACGGCACCAGGCGGTGGCTGCACGAACTAAAAATCGAGGAAGTAACCTACCTGCGCTACCAATCGATAATTGGAGCTACGCTACCAGTTTCTTCGCTCTCTGAGCAGCGGCGCGTGCCCAACGCGACTCTAAAGAGGGGGATCTGTGGCGTCCACCCAAACGTCATGTTTTTTTTTCCGTCCACTTTCTTTTTTTGTGTAACACAATTATATATATGTTGCAATTACGTGTTCTACTCGCTGATCCACAGCCTCCTTTCGAATTTCCTCGATTTCTAGTGCCGACTTCCGCCGCTTGGCATCGAGTGCTCGCGCGTGCGCAGAACGCTTCTCGGAAAAGGTCCATTCTAAATACTGTAATTAAAGGGTCCATGAAACGAATTTTAGGGTGGGATAGATGCTTTTATATAGGGGTTTTACTCATCGCATATTGTTTGGAGGAGCAAACGTAGACTAGTACACGAGGGTAGAAAGCCAAAAAGCCTGCTTTATTTGTACGAAAGTTTGAAAATATAACGGTCTATTTCGTGCCCTCTTTCCTTTGAAAGCTCTCCGCCTTTTCACTGTGATTCATCCGCGGTGCTCAAGCAAGTCAGCCGAACCCAGCTCACGCATGAGACACGAACACTGCGTCACTGCGCTCGTCAACAATCAGTCAGTCAACGAATATTTGGATTCGCGTTTGTGCCCAGTGACACTTAACTTGACATGCGAATGACAAGTACCATGGTGTGCTTAAACAAAATACGGTGGAATCTTGGAGTCATTGAATCTGGTGCCCAAGCACATCACGACCGCGTGATTTCTCATTTAGTTTTTGCGTTGAGGCTCGATGCTAAGAAGGAAGAAGTTGAGAAATCAAGGAACGTCGTTCTCCAATAGACTTTTTTCCAAAGACGGCTCTCTGTTGGAAGCTATGGAATCCCTGCACATTGGCGGACTAAAATCACAACGTCATGGCACACTTTACGCGCTTGCTTGAATTAGAAGGCAAAAACCAATGCGGTAGAGGGGCTTAGAGCGATAAACTGGTATCCCGTTCACCAGTCAAGACTCAAAAGAGAGCCCCCCCCCCCCCCCTGGCTGCCACCAAGTTATACAATTTTGACCACTAGACACGTGACCGTACCAAATCCTGAGGCTTTTACGCAAAACTCTGCCGAGACTTGTATTGCAATTCCTGTCAAAAAACATAATAAACTATTTTTCAATTTTGTTCGTCCCATGGAGATCAGTGTCTAGCTACGATAAAATCCCGAAGATACAGAACCGCGGCTGACGGCATCCAGCGGAGCCATTGCGAAGCTACCCGAATTTGTGTCATAAAAGCACATTTGGTACTTGAAACTAACGACACAAAACTTATCTCGTCGGTACTGTTATTAAAGATCTATAAGCTATTATCTGTGTTCGGTACTTTGTTAATATCTAGACGTAAAACTATGAGGTGACATGTGTTGCGGTCGAAATGAGCCGCATGGCGGCGGCCGGGTGGGGGTCACTTTCAGCTGCTAGTTTATCGCTCTAAGCCCCTCTATCTCGTTGGCAAAACAAACCTACACAAAAAGGTTATGAACACAATGACGCTACACTTTCAACGCTGTTTGATAGACTCGTCGGCTGCTAAGCGTTGGCCGCGCTCCGACGTTCGCTATCTTATAAAATGACTTACACATTCCACGATGTCAGTTGTCCCGCCATTGTGCAGTGGTTTCTACCTTCGAATAATCGGCACGCGACTTTCCAAAGGGTTCTATATTCCATGGCACCGTGATTTGTTTGCTAATAATGCAATAATGTTGTTGCAACAAGGGCGACCTTCGTTGACTGAAACAAAACGCGCAATGAGATCACTCCGCACTACAGATGAAAAGGTTAAATTTTTCACGCTCCTATTTCCACCCGATCACTGACAGCCTTTTGATTATGAAGAACAGCAATTCAAGGGTATGCCTATCTTCAAAACGGCGAGTCTCGCGCCACGTGTAGCCAATAGGAAAGATAATGACACGGCGGAAAATATCCATAATAATCTCGCCGGAGAAGTACCAGCAAGTTCCGCTAGAAGGTTCTGCATGCTCAGGAAGGCACGCTGTCGGCTGTTCGTATTTATTTCCACCATGCCTGTACCTATTTACACGGCACTCATTACAGCATATAATGGCTCAAAACTTGGTCCTTGTATTTTCAACGTCACAAGCGGTGTGCACTAGGCTAATAACACCACAAATACCTCAACACCCATACAGACAACTCTTCTCATTTGCAATTATGCCTTAGATGCTGCATATTACCCCGACAAAGTAAATATAAAAATTATTCCTGTTCGTACACACACGTACAAATATTATTCCTGTTCGTATAAAAGCTTGCCCGTTCGGGCAAGCTTTTATTGCACGGCAGTAGCGCCTGGCAGTCCTAGACGTGCGTGGGTAAATATTCTTGAGAGACAAAATTTTCCATGAGACTTCCGGCAACTTCCACACAATGCCAAATAGGCTCCGAGGCAGGGAGTACATAGAATAAAGATAGAGAGAAAAGTACGCAATTTACCATGCATTTCGGCTGTTCCACATACAGTACTCAAAAAAGACAATAAACTATGAAAATTGCAGTGACATTACCTTTTTTTTTTTTCTTTTTAGCTTTAACGTTTTTTATTAGTGACATGCACTGCATACACAAAACCTAAAGATCCTAAGCACGTTGTCAATTTGATTTCTAAAGAAACAACGCCTAATTTTGGTCCTGATCTTTTTCTCCAACTTTTTGTCGCTCTCTTTCACTCCTGTGGGGACTGGCGATGGGAGCACTTGCGATTCACCGCAATCCCGTTTCTGCCACCTTGCTCCGGACCTGACAATCATACACAATGCTTGCTGCTATACACTGTTGAAGGTCTTGAGAGTTTGTGTGTGTCGACTGACAGCTTGAGTGTCTTGGGACCTTGGGTCGAGTATATCCAACTCATAGAGGAGTTGCGGATCATGCCATCTATTGTGCATTGACTTGGCCTTCCAAATGTTTGCGTGGAATGCTGCGATGAGTGTTTTAAATCTGTTCTCAACCACGTGGATCTCGACGTGTAACGCTGAAGTTTTCTGGTTGCATTATTCTTCCACTGTAAGTCTGCGCATTCTCTAGGTGAGCGTCTTTTCCCAAGTACAGACCATAAAGCAGTGCCTAGCAACCACATCAAAAATATTTCCCACCAGAGACAAGACGAGGGCCACTGAAGCCAGGCCGTGCACAGACCGGACAGAAGCTGTAAGCTTCTAAATATCCTCCGTTCAGTCTTGTTTAAGGTATTGTAGACTGAGACTTGCCTAAGCCTGCAGCGCTAGGCATCGAGCCGGTCTTACGCGGGGGCAGGACACTACTACTATGCCGACATCGACGCCCTCGCAGTCAATTCAATTATTTTGGTGCTGGAACAAGTTCGCAACATTGAGAGTTCATTCTCTGTTTGGTGTTCACCGGCTCCTTCCATTCGTGATATTATGGTGGAGGTGTTCTGTATCTTTGAGACATGTGTGTAAAAGACAAATGCTTCCGGTGAGGATTACGACCCCAAACGGACAATGACTAGCGAAAATGGCGAGCGATAAGGAGAAGCGAGAACGACGCTTGTCAACGACGAGTGACAACAACGGATCACACTTAGGAAAAACAACGAACGAAAATGGGAAAGGACAACGGCGCACGACGACGACAAACAAGGACAAGCGAGGACGAAAAACGGCGATGACGAACGATGATCACGAAGGATGACGATAAACAACGACGAACGACGACGACGAACAACTACTACAAACGCGACTATGAGGCAAATGACGATAAGCGGCGACGACCAGTGATGACGGCGAACAACGGAGAACACGAGCTTGGACCAAAGTAGTCTCGACGGAATTATGACTGTCATGAACAGTAAGGATGGGACTTCTATTTTTGTTTCCTTAGGTGTCACCATTTTTTTATTTTTTTTCATGTTGCTCGTTTTGGTTAAGCAGCGGTCGCTGCTTCTTAGAAGGGGTCGAATTCCGCGTGTGTATCCGATATGGCAGCGCATGCGGCTGTCACACGGAGGCCCAGGGTATGAGCCTCCACAGCGTAGCCTTTTCCTTGGCGAATCATTGCCCTTCTCTAAATTTCTATTTTATTATCGAAAGTTATCGTGAGTTCCCTATAAAGGGCCCTTTAAAATAAGAAAAAAAAATTTCTTTTTTTAACAGTCTGTTTAGGACGCGCGTTTCAATAAATATATTTTACGCGAAAAAAAAATATTGCAATATTGACGGCTCTGGACGCGATTTAGTCGGCAGTCACCCCCTTTCCACTTGATTTTTCTTCGGCATTACGGGCGCGTGGAGGAGATGTGGAGCGGCTTCTTCTTCACGACCGAGATAAACGTTCCGGAATGACCAGTGACGTCATAGACTTCGCGCAGAATTTCGAACAAATCTCTCCCAGTAAATATTGTGCTAAATTTTTTTTTTTCGCGTAAAATTTATTTTCTGACACGCGTATTCCAACCACACTGCTTAAAATTTTTTTTTTTCAGGGGCCCTTAAGGCACTTCCTGAACATACAGTGTTTATAAAAGCGGCCGTAACGCCCTTCATCGAGTCAGTCCCTTTTCAGTCGCCGACGCAGGATATGCGGTGCCCGTTTTCTATTTCTTGAAGTCAGAAGCTTGCCAAGATCATTACACGTTTATTGTTTGCATTGCATTCATTTACACTTTTCATTCGGGTCAAATGCTTCCTCCAGTCTGTTGACTTGATCTCAACACAAAAGG
Source organism: Ixodes persulcatus (assembly GCA_013358835.2). Lineage (NCBI taxonomy): Eukaryota > Metazoa > Arthropoda > Arachnida > Ixodida > Ixodidae > Ixodes > Ixodes persulcatus. Next base: position 61,774 of record JABSTQ010010524.1, read on the forward strand.
AACGCCGAGACAACACATGGTGTGGTCACGTTAGTGACATTCGTCACTCCAGTACGGTATCTGAATCCAGTGACATCTACGCGCCAATTCTTACATATAGAACCGAATTTATCAACCCGTTGGCTGCAAAGTACTTATATGGAGAGCAAGTTCGTCTGCTTCTTGCACAGGGGCTGCGGTAATGTCAAAACGCCAAGCCCTTATTGGCGGATTGAAAAAAAAAAAAATAGTGGGTAAGCCTTGAAACATCTAGCATTGAGGTGTACCCACTATCCTTTCAATCATAGCCAATCAGAGCTCGGCGTCGTTGTGACGTCACCACAACTCCTGCGCAAGAAGCAGACAACTTTATCTCCGCATTGATATTGAGAGTTTTTAAACACTTGACCCTACTCAACCTTCCCAACTGTTCGCGAAAAGAAACTTTCTTGAAGAATGAAAGTCAGCCAACGTTTTGTTAAGACGTTGTGTCGTTGTGATCACGAGCGCCCGGAGACCTTCCATTGTCAGGTTCTTTAAAAATTACAGACGATACTCTGGAGGAAGGTTTCTCCTTATTAAACAAAAGTACATTTACAAAAAAAAAAAAAAATCATTCTTCTCTTAATAGTTTTCGCTCCAAGCTTTCTCTTTTTCCACTTTTATTTTTTAAATCACATCATCAAAACGGTCTTGTCTTTTTACCCCTTCCAGTTAACTGACTCCCTTACTGCACCCTGTGGCCCACTAACCTGCGCTAGACTAGTTCATACAGGATGTGTCATTTCAATTTTACTTTTTTTTTTTTAAATCAGGTCAGAGTTAGACGAGTACCGTGTTCACAGTGTACTTATTAGGCTGGGCGGACATTAGATGAGGGGATAATCGCCATGGTAAACCTACCGAACAACACAGTACAACTTTTCCCTATCTGAATTGCGGAACTGGGAATCTAACTGGAATTGTTTCTGGAAACCCGAAATCCAGATTGCCGACAAAGGAATAATTTCTGAAAACCTGAAACCCAAATAGAATGCAGATAGATTTCCAGTTACATAGAAGTTGACTAATTAACTCTAATTGTTAATTAACGTTTTAATTATTAGTTTTAGGGGTTACATTGTATTTACAGTATTGGCGGCAATTAGGATTAGAGGTCACACGTATCATTAAGATAATTTGTAAAATGTAATGTTTTTTTAAGTGTTCATATATTTTCACGTATTTTAGCCCGATTTAAAAATTTTGCGCAATAGGGGCGCCGCAAGCCCTGCGCACAATAACGCTGAGAAGAGTGTAGTAGTCGTTGCAGTCACATCGTCACTTGTGTCGTCTGCGTACCCTCCAAGGAATGCTGCCGCTATAGTGACGGCCTCATGATATGAATACGTCACTCTTCTAAATGGCACAAATGGTAATTGCCGTCATTACCGCTATTGCAACATAATCCCTAAAGCCAATCATTTAAAAATTAATTCACGGATTATTGTTAATTATTCTAGCTACCATGACGATTATTCCCTCAATCAAATTCTCTAAACTGTCAACACCTTTTTGTAAGAAAATCTGATCGAACTAAAATAAACAGCCTTTACATCCCAGTGACCAATGATTATATGCGCCTTGCAAGTGGGCGCATTTCGGTCTTCTGCGCATGGGAAAGGATGTGTGAAGGCGGCAGAGGAGGTTATACTAAGCTCCGCCTCGTCGGGGGGGCGGGGGGGGGGGGGGAGGAGGAGGGGGTCGCGGATGTAAACATCTCGGTGTCGGCAATGGCGGACGTGCTGTAGCAGCTGTGGCTGTAGCCGTGAGTCCTTCATGTGATTGCTGGTTAAAAAAAAAAAAGAAAAAAAAAGAGAAAAGAACGTTCCGCTTCTCTCCTGTGTGATTTAGAGGTTGGCTCGGATCAGGCGCTGTCCAAGGGGCAGTGTTACCAGGGGAAATGAAAAGGTGCTGCGTCTTCGGATGTGGTGGGCGCATTCACGACGGTGTGTCGCATTTTTAATTTCTGGGAGGATTGACAGATTGAGAGCTCTTTCTTGACTCGGCGGATGGTGGTGCATGGCCGTTCTTAGTTGGTGGAGCGATTTGTCTGGTTAATTCCGATAACGAACGAGACTCTAGCCTATTAAATAGGTGCTTGGTTCTCTGCACCTTGCACCCTTCTTAGAGGGACAAGCGGCTCCTAGCCGCACGAAACAGAGCAATAACAGGTCTGTGATGCCCTTAGATGTCCGGGGCCGCACGCGCGCTACACTGAAGGAAGCAGCGTGTTTTTATCCCTGTCTGTTAAGACAGTAAGCTCAGGAAAAAGTGACTTAAGCAAATACAGAGGGCTAATTAAAGTCCATCGGATTACCCCCGATCAAGTGTTCGTCTGTTTAAATAACAGGGCATAGAAAAATAAGTTTCCATAAAATTTCGCCAAAAATAAAAACAATAATTACTTCTTGGTGTTAACGAGTCTACGACATAACTTCTGCGATATGCTTGACGCCGCACACGAAAGGAGGGAACTTGCGGACGCTAACCACCCTGGTTCTCGGTTGTTAGCAAACAAACCTCGGCGCCTCGGGACACCTCGCCAGTGAGTCCTTTGGCTTCGCTCCTTGATACGTGTCTGCTAGTTGTTAGACAAAAACACATCGTACCGCTCGAGTTATTTCGTCTGTCCTCTTTGAAAGGCGAAGTCGAGCTCGCTCGTAAAGGTAAGACAGCTGTGGAATAGCAGTCAGCGTTGCGAAGGAGCAGACGACGCTCAGATAGTGGGTCTCGGCGACCCACTATCTTTCCACTCGAGCCAATCAGAGCTCGGCGTTCTGACGTCACCACAACCCCTGCGCAAGAAGCAGATGAACTTGCCCTCCGCATTGCTTTGAAAAAAAAAAGTGAAAGAAGGCACTTAAGACTGCTTACGTGTAGGAATGTGAAAGCATTATAGTCCCGCGGGTGAAATGTTCTCGAGCAATGTTTCTACACGTAATAAAGTTGTTTCTGCAGGTACTGTATTCGGTGTGTGTGTTTGCATATTAGTTGGCAACCAGACCGCCAACTTTCGGACCCTCATCGTTGCCCGCCTCTTCGCTTGCCTTGCCGCATTGATCCGCTCCCTTGCTTCCTCGGCTATGCCGTATTTCCGTAGGCGGCCATGTTTGCCTGCGGTGGCCGCCGTAGATGTAGACGCTACTGCCGATGTCGAGGCCGTAGATGTAGACGCGGTCGCCTCACAGTCCCTCGCACGAAACACACAACGACCACAGATCAAGTCAGAAGAGCAACTGACACGCCGGAGGCAGCGCGACACGTCTTCCTTTTGCACACGGCGTTCCGGCGAAGATATCACACTCTCCAACTGCGTAGGGGCGGCGCCCCTGCCGGCGTCACGGCTTCCGTGACAAAGCATCTGCGTTGCTTTGCTTTTCCTTGTGTTTTATTTCTTAGGCGGGTCCGCTTTGACCTTGAGCGGCGAGTTCTTGATGGCGTATTTTTATGGTTACCTTTTGGGCACAACGCCGACGCCGCCTTTTCCTGTAATAGGACATACAAGGCCTTCGCCCTAATAATCACTTGAGTGAATTGTCGTGTGCCGCTCCGTGGCTTCCGGGAGGTTTCATTCAAGTTCATCCCGCAATATACAACTACCTTGGTATATTGTTTGAGTACTCCAGCTGAGTGGAACCCATCAGAGTACAAGATGCGATAGCGTATAGCTCTTTAACAGATAGACGGAAAAGTGGTGTGTCCACCCCTTCTAGAACGGAGAGTGTAGTATGGCCTTCAGAGCGCATAACGAATAGGCGTCTCACAACGCAAACTGTTTAAAGGTCAAATCGTTGAAGCTTTTCGGGCGAACCTTGAAAGGTTTTTCCCACGAGTACTTTTGAGATTGAATAATATACGTTCTCAACTAAATAGGGCACTGCAAAACCTTCCACATGTGACCGCGCTTTCCACTAGTCAACATACGCAGATAGAGAACGTATAGGTTGCTTGCTGCGGGTCTATCGATAGGCAAATATTTAGGTTTGGTTTCGCCTTTCAAAATGGTCAAACCGAAAGGAGCTCAATTGCATAGAGAGAATAAACTTATGACAAACTTTTTTTAAGAAAACCCTTTTTTTTTAGTTCAAAACGTTTAAAACAACTTGAGCCCCCTCGCCGTCGCTTCCGTCTTCAAGCTGATGCGAAGAGATTTTGGTTACTCGGGATCTTTTTGGCAGTTCTGCATAATCCCTCGACGATGGTAAATAAATAAACTGCTGCCGCGTGTGTCTGGCTTCGATATCATAATGCGCTCAAATAGACACCGCAGAGAACGAAGCAAGAACCAAAAGATCCGGGAACAGAGCGAGCAGAGCCGCTTCCTCGAGACCAGAGTGAGATATGTCTCTCGCGCTTGACTGCTCCCGGCGGGAATCGAACAATTTCTCCACTTCTCGAATTTTGTGTCCGGCTCTTTCTCAGCGTTTTTCCTTCGTCGCATGTCTCACGTTGAGCACACTGGATTTATGTCAAATGGGGCCACGCATGCGAAACATATGCTTAGTGAGAAGGTAGATTAACTAAATGTCATAAAAAAATGAAAAAATCATTTGGCGCACCTTTTATGGCTTCTAACAAAATAATTACACGTGTGAGGTATGTGTAACAAGATAACAAAGAACGATCTAACTTAAACTCAAGCAACAGTTTTTTTTTTTTTTTTTTTAATTTTAAACAGCTGCATTGTTTGTCGCGAATATCGACTGGACAGAGTTGCCACTAATTTCTTTCCTCAATCACGCACCATGAAACCCAAAACTAAGAATATTTGAGGTCTTAAGCTGGCACGCGCTGCCATTAATAAATACAAATTGTCCGGGCGCTTTTCATAGATCGTACGCTTGGCTCTCTAAGTTATCCACTTGAAATCAGACGCTTCAAGCTTCATACTTCATCCTAGTGTGGTTCATGGTGACGATAAATCAGAATTGATTAAACCGCATTAGATTAAATATCGGCACCCAAAAGCGACAAAAACATCGACCCTCTTAAATAACAATTTAACGTAAGACAATGAAAAATATTTCAATATTTTCTGCGTCTCTTTTTCCTAATAGTGAGAAGCGAGCGCCCTCTTTTACTTTGGTGTGAAATTGGACTAACTAATAAAATATATTTTTGGTTAGCAATTTTTAATGAGGAGTGATGTCCTTTATACATTTAACACTATGAGTGCACGATGTGCCGTATCTTTTATGTAAATTACCTCCATTGCACTTTACGAAACCTAAGTTGGCAGATTAATAAAAGTGTGTTCTATCCACTTGTTCTTCGCGGTACATTGTTCGGGTATTAAATGTGAATAATTTTGAACTTTTTTTATTATAGCATGGTGTCTAGACTGCGTGTTCGAAAGATGAGTTTAGCGTCCCGCCCATACACCGAAAGTGATCCAGAATAACAGGATCCGGTGTGTCGTGCTGTCGGATATCGCGATCCTGGAGATAGGTTGTAGAAGTTTCGGCAAGCCTTGTTTCAACTCGTGGTTGCTGATGTTTTTTTTTTTTTTTTTTTTTTGTAAACTGTAATGCTAAATAGCGACCTATACACCAGAATGGGCATTTGCCGTATTCACCTTTGCTGCGGTGTCACCACCAGGATCGCGGCAGGCAACAGCATGCCGTTTCTATGACGTCACCAGGCGGGAATCGAGGGGCCACAAATGAATACACGGTAAACACACCAGTCGGAGACGCGTTCCAGGTACCATGTCTCTACATATAGACAATTCTAAACTGTACTTCAGAGGTGCGCACATTTTCGAGTTCAGGGACCCCATCTCAATTCAAAAGTATATGCCTCCGTGTATTTGTTTGATTTGAGATGCTTGTTAGTTCATCTATAAGGTCCAATAATATGGAAGTTCAAGAGACCGCCTTCAGAGATGCCAGTGTACATAAATATCGCATATCATTCACCCCAAACCCGCAACTCCACGTATACTGCATACCGCCGTAGAAGACATAATGTCACTGTAAACGTTAAATTTGAAACTGTACCCAAGAAGGGGCCAATTAAACGACGCGTCCGTGGTGTACTTGCGGTGCGTTCATCGGGAGTCGCGAGGGATATATTATAGTGAAAAAACTGGCCGTCATCCAAATTTCGGAAACAAAGGGTTAACAACTATTGAAAGCGCACCCGCCATTTCTTTCTTTCAGTTTTGATGTTGAAACGCACGTAGCCTCCTTCTCGTGATTGTTATTTTTCTGATCGTACTCTGCCAGGGAACTAAACCCATTCTTTCAGCTCCAACGGACTGACAATTCAAGTAGTCTGCATACTTAGACAAGTGTGTACCGTACTCAGATGCTCGTTCTCGTGTACTTGTTATTTTTTTTTTTCATCCTTTTTCTTCAACGTTTTTTCAGAATAAACGACATCTCCGACATTCGTCAAACAAGCTTCCCTAGCCTCCCTTCCCCTTTCTCCAAGCCCGAACCGAGTAAGAAGAAGACGGCAGGTATACCATCGAGGATTCGAAACGGCGTTGGGGGCTCGGGTTCGTGCTCACGGTGACGGGCCTTTTAAAAACGTCCTTAATGAGGTCCGACGTCCCTTCCTTCTTTTTTTTTTTTATAGGTTAGCAAGAAGAGCCATCGCGGTAAAAGCCTGTACTGGATCCGTAGCAAAGAGAACACTTTTTCGTTGCCGATTCAGTAAACGAGTGCAGTGAGCGGTAGACGCCACTATAGAAGGATTTCAGGTTAGGTAGTGGCTCGCAAATCCCGCGGATGCTGTGGCAATGAGCCAAGGTGTTTATGGTGATGTTTGAGCGCCGGTACCGAAACATCAAAGCTCTGACGACAACAGTCGGCCATTGTCCTATAATTATCGATGGGATCCAGTGTAACGTGCCGCGAGCGGCAGAGAGGCGCACCCGTAACGTTCTATTACGTCTGTGCCGTAACCGTTCACTGATCGTTCTCGCCTCATATATCCTTGCATGAGAAAAAACAAAACCGGCTTTTACCCATCAATGTGTGGCTTATTTTTAGATTTAGAACCGATCATAATGCGGCGACGGTAAAGGTGAAGGAATCATTAGGCTTCAACTAATGTTTATGTTACATTATTTACACGAAGCTAACACGACGGTGCTGGCGGCAGGGTTCGAAGCTACGGCGCTGTTTGAATTTTCGTTCTGCTCGTGTCTCGCTGAGCGTGCCTGTCGGCCGAGTTTTTCTTCTTATTTTTTCTTGGCTCGCCAGGGGCCGCTACACATTTGCCCCCCCCCCTCCTTTCCTCCTTAACGAGGAACTTGTAGAGACGAGCGTTTCTCTTGGCCCGGTGATATAAGTATTTTCCAAAGGTACGTGTAAGTATATGCTAGGTAGATGGGCGGGGTTCATGCGATTAAGTAATATAACAATTCATTCCGGCCATTGAGTGAGGGTGTGAACGTTTTGTAAATACGTTTTACGACTAGAGATAGTCCGTCGTAGGGGCACTGTAGCGGTCTCCTCACGTTGTCGTTTTGTGCGAAAACGTGCGCACATCCGGGCGTACGAAGGCGTTGCGGTACTTTCTCGGTGCAGTTGGTTGGTTCTGGACAGACGTGGAAGTAATCACTCACAAGTAACGGGATTACTTGTAATTCCTTACTTTTCTTGAAATTTAGTAATTAATCCCTTACTTTTTGAAAATTTAATTAGTAATGTAATTCCATTACTTTTTTTTTTTCAGAAATGAATTACTGAAATTTATTCCATACTAACCGAAGACACGGTTCGTTCAGTGTGTCTAGTTACTATGGAAATTCTTCACCAGCTCCCCTGTATTTTTACTCTTTCTTACTGGAATTACTCGTTACAATTCTTTCGTCACGTCAAAGGGAGAAATAGAGTGGGAGAAGGGAAATATAATGGCCTTTGCGCTTTTAGCCGTAACAAGACGGAGGTTTGCTAGCAAAGAGGGTGCTGGCGAGTGAATGGAAAGGAATTCACGAAGCTTAGCCAGAGCCCTTTTCTGGACTCTTTCGTACGGTCAGCCAGGCTAGTAGAATTCGCCTGTCTATATGGAGGCCACAGGCCGTGACTTCTTGAAAAACGGAATGTTCCGAGCACACAAAAGAGCAGAAAACTAATAGCCCATAAAACCGTCGCGTGGGGTTCCTGAGGACTAGGAGCGTGGACACCGTGACCGTGGTGCGCATGTCCACTCCCCCATCCCCCCCCTCTACCCTCCTCCTTCTCCTTCCCTCCTTACATACCTGTTCCGTGTCCCAGAAAAACTAATCAGCGTTGTTGTTTTCTATTACACGAAACCACCTTCTGCTTGTCGATGTTTCTGCTACACACTTAAAATTTTAACACTCTTATTGATGGCAATCGCTTGTCCGATGGGGAGCACCCTTATCCGTGTAACGAAACACCCTAAAAAAGGACGTTATTGATGCGAAAGCATTAACTATCCCATGGAGCGGAGCCGGCGGCGTCTGTAACCGCAAACTAACGCGAAAGAAATGCCCATTCTCCCATTGGTTGAGCAAAACGGCTCCTAGATAGTCATTGGCGGTCGCTTCACGAGAGCGAGCGCTCGGCCGCCGCTCTCGTGTCAGGCGTTGCTGGAGGGGGGTGGGGGGCTGCGACCGCTTCTACTCCTCTCGGCGCCGAGGAACATGGCGGCGCCTTAGGCATCTATATCGTCGGCGGCCGCAAAGTCGGCAGTAGCGAAACGTGGCCGTCCACGCCAGTACACCGCAGACGAGCTAAGGGAGAGGAAGAACCACATTCATGCTTTCGCATTCACAACTCATAAGAAGTGCTTCGGTGTCCTCGGAAGTTTTCGCAGCGAAGCTGTATACCTCTACCGACCAAGGAAATTTTCGTGTCGTCGTTGTAAGCAAAAAACTCCCTCCGAACAATTGAAGTCGAACAACTAATCTCCTTTGAAATCAGGCATACAGAATACAGCTAAGTATCCGTTTCAATAAAAAAAACACAAAACAAGCATCAAAATCACATGATGCATGATAAGGCGCGTGTGACCAATAGGAACACCCTTCCACGCGTTCCGTTAAAGATTAGGTTTGCAGCTGCTTCGAAAGGGATTGACGTCATTCGAAGCCCACGTGTAAAGTGCGAACCACATAATCGATGATAACGGCGCCTGCTGCCGCGGCGACAGCAGCTTGCGACGTGGGGTGTGACGTCATTAGCCTTTCATAGTATAAAAGAAGAACCCGCACAAACCCCGTTTCACCTTACGTCCGGACGCAGCAGATGCTACGAGCTATCTTAGCCAATCCCGTTCTGTGGACGTGGCCAGTGATACGTTTTCCGCGCGTCGCTGTGCCCCCTCTCTAAGGTCACGTGGCACTAACACGGCCTCCAATTTGCTCCGACGGCTCGTAACATCCGCTGCGCTTAAACGTAAGATGAAACGGAGTATAGCAACTTATTTCATTGTTGCTGCAGCACTGCGATGAGTAGGCCACGCATAGTTAGGACTCCCGAGGAGCAGCGTTAATACTAGGAGCGGCAGAGGGAAAAGAAACGGCAATACGACCAGCGGCGGCGTGCTGCGACCGGCGGCGGCATTTCGTACAGTGCAGTAGGCGACCGTTTCAGGTGATACCACAGCTTCGCTGACCAACTACCTTCACAACGTGGATTGGAGCCCCAATTTTTTCCAACACCTTACAAAAGGGGTGTGGTTTTCTAACACCCAGAACAAGCGGTGCTATTTTCTAACACCCTAGAAAAGGGTGTGATTTATCAACACCCTATAAAAGGGGCTGTGATTTTCTCAAAACAAATGTCGGTCCGGTATCGGCCAGATGTCGCATATGCACCTGTTCCATATCGGCCGGACGTCGCCTATGCCCTCGCTTTGTATCGGCAATATTGGCAGTACTGGCTACTTACGCATACATGGCACGCCTCGCACGCATTGATGGACAAACTGAATTGTTTTCAATCTCTCACTGAAGTTTATTACCCCACTATCATTACACGCAGCTTGTTCTTGACGCATTAAAAAAGTGATACTTCTCTGTGGAACGTAAAGGAAATTAATAAATTGAAGTACACCGTTTTCATACAAAGCCAAATTCATAAATAAAACACGAAGTACCGAGGAGATTAAAGTTTTACTATATCTTTCTGTTGACTTCGACAACGATACCCAATACTCCGCCGCCGCCTCTGCGCATACATTTTATCAAATACCATATAGCTTCGCCAATACTGGAAACTCCTCCGAAAACCCATTGGAGCGGCGGCGAACGCAACAGTGGAGCCTCTAGCGGACTCGGAGTTTACAGAAGCAAACGACGCATTGGAAAAGTATAGGCTCCGCGAAGTCTTTGAGCTTTGCATGCCCCGTTTCGTCACCCCAACAGCTGAAACAATTCATTACGATCAGTCCGCTTGCAAAGCGGAATCCACCGATAGCAACTGCAACGACAATCAAATAACAACGCGTGTAGAAACAAAGATAGAGCAATTTATTTAGAGGTCTCAAACGCCACTCGGGGAGATCACACGCGTTAGAAGCGCATTTGGGAAGCGAAAAAAAAGGTGTTAAGCTGCTCGAACTACGTCGTAAGAGGTTACTGTTGATCCGTTACAAACTGCGCTGTTATAATTTCTTACCTGAATAGGTGATCATTAAAACATGCGCTAATTCAACATGACAAGATTACGAGAACAAGCTAACAAAAACAAAATGTAACAAGAAAAATGACCGTGCAAACACTTTCCGAACTTTTCAGGAAAGATGGGGTCCAAGTCCCAGAGGAAAATGAAAAAAAAATAGAAAACAGTCGCTAACAGCGGCGTATAAAACAAAGAAGCTAGCAGACGATACAAAGATACAAATCATCCAGCAAAAGGAGCTCCTTCAACGACGACGATCGTTGCCCAGGTGGTTTTCGCCGTCGGTGTTGAGTCCACAACACACGAAGCGGAAGCTACACGGCGAAACTAATAAAAAAAACAGCTTCATTTTTTTTTTTTTTTGCTTTTGCAGCGTTAGTAGGACCTAAAAACAAAACACGGGAAAGGAATAACGTAGTCCAGCTCACGCTGCCCGGTAAATAGGGAGTTTTCGTAGATCGTTTTCGCCGTCCCGCAGCTCCCTCCGCAACCCGCTACGATACCCGGAACTTTAGAGACAAGGCTATCGGCGCGAAGGAGCAGTAGTAACTGCTTCGTTGCGGAGGGCTTAGCGGAGGGGGAAACGCGGTCTACGAAAACTGCCTATTAAGAGTCGCGCGTTACAATCTGGTACGTGCAAGCAGTGTGTGACCTTTTTTGCTTTCGCAATTCGTTTCCCAGTGACCTTGGCAGGTTTTTCGTTTGCTCGCTTGACGAAGCAGTTCAAAAGTACATTCAAGTACTTGTTGTCGTACGTGTCCAGGCAAGCCTTGCACACCGTGCTTTTGTTTCGAGTGTCGATCAGCGGCCTCAAGTCCTCCTTCAGTTTAACTCTTCTCTGGTGCAATATATCAGTGAAATGTGTGTCGAAGGCGCGGCTGATGTTACCGGCTAGGTGACGAGCTAAGTCGGAGGGTGGTGTCATGTTCGCATGCGAATATTACTTGCTCTTCAACAGAATGTCTTTCGAGGCGCTTCATGTTTTTGATGGCAGTTGGACTTGGCAAGCATGATGACAGATCTGACTTGCTGCCTCCCCGGCTACATAGGATTGGGTGTTTAGTTGCGCATCTGGTCTGTCATCCGTGACGTTCTTCGCGATCTCCGTGGAGTTGTCATAATCGTCTGTTGAGTCGTCAGTGGCGATTTTGAAACAAGATTTGAATAGCTCTTCCAGTTTATTTTGAATGCTGCAGTAAATTAATTACTGACATTTGTTCGGTCTTTGCGAAACGAATGAAGTATTTTCCACCACATCGCAAAAACTTGTTTTTGCGGTGATTGGCAGCATATGGCATGCCTCCTATCTCCAAGTATGCTCTGATGCATGCCTGAAGGCGGCCAGTTCATAAACAAACAATGACCCATAGCAGATATGGCCACGTGCAGAAATAAAATCCGAATAGGAATGTATAACGAGATTACACATTTTAATATATTTGATAAATATCAAAACGCATATATGAATATTTCGGATTAGAAACTCAATCGAAGGCGACAAGTAGGAAGTTATCGCAGACGACAATGCTAGAAACAGAAACAACGAAAAGTTACAGACGGCCCTCAGTCTGAGCATAGCGTAGCAGACGAGCAGACGAACCGGCGGTAGTAAGTACCGAAGCGGAGAAGAGCGAGTAAAAACTAGCCAAACAAACCAAAGCAAAATATGCGATGGTTCTAACGTCAAGTTTACACAAAAGAGAAAAAAAAAAAAAACACAACAGAAAAGCAGGAGGAACAAAGACCGCGCCGGCGTTGCGTCGCCTCAAACATAAAAAGAAAGTGGAATTTGAAAAATGGAAGAGTTGCAAACGGTCCAACCGGTGGTTGCCTACGATCATAACAGACGCAGAAGACGTTAGTCGTTCCGGCGCTAACAATTGGAATTTGTGCACCGTATATAACGTGACCGAAATCACCTTTATTTGCGCTACGACTCTCTCCTCTTTTTTCTTTTGCACGAGCGAGAAGTCTGCTTTTTCTGCAACTCCGCTTTTCAGTAATAGCGTCAAATTTTGCATGTGCACAATCGACGTCTTCCAGAGTATACTGACATCGCAGTAACGTACCTGGTTCGAAATTGCGTTTTGCTTCTTCATCCGGAGACGATCTTAGCGGGATTAGCCAGCTCGCCTATTCGACGAAACGGTCATAAGCAAGACATTCATAAGAAGAGGGAAGTGCAACAACCAAACGAATTGATTGATAAGAACAGTAAAGTTGAAACGCAGCTATGTTCTGAAACGTTTGTACATTGCCCTTCTCAAAAAAGAAACAGAAAAACGACGCAAAGGTTCATAAGTTGTGCCAAAGTGTTTTCTTCAGGAGAGCCCTGAAATTGCACCCAGAAAGCTCTATCATATTTCCCACGCGAAGAAAATGTCCCTCACTCATGAGGTGGCACCTATTTTTGAACATTCAAAGCAGCGAATGTCCATGACAATTTTTTTTATTGGTCACCCCGCTCGTAGATGGGCAAAACCAATGCGTTGGGGAGAATTCGTCTGCTAGCGCAGACTCCGAGCTCGCCAGGGGCGCTGCAATCACTTTTCGTCCCGTGCTCCGCGGGAGCTGCCAGTATTGGCTTACATGATATTTGATTTTATCGTTTTCCGGGGTATCGAAGGTATCAGAACGATATACTAAAACACTAGAGACGGAAGCAGGACTATTATGAGAAGCATGCTTGCCCTGCACTTAATCATTAAGCAGCGATATCATGTAATCCGTGATATATGAATAATCCAACTGGGCAGCAGAGGGCAACGCAAACACAAAGTCAAGAATGAAGAAGGTCTCCAACATTCATCAAAAGTTTTACTGTCGCCGACGAGCAGTTCTTTGTTGATTCGCGTACAATAAACACAATATTTCCATGGACTACGAAGTGGAAAGCGGTAATTACCGAAAAGTTGGTATGGACGTATTCTGGTCGTTCACAACGAAAAACCATGGCCGCTACTGCAACGCACGAAAGGCAGAACACTGAAAAGCGCGTTTCGCACCACTCCTCTGATTTGCTTGAAGCGGTTGTTCCGCTCGCTGACAACAACACGAAGACACAAAAGAAGATGGGGAGGCTTAACCAAAGGTGCGGTGCACGGTTAGCAAGTCCCGTGTATTCGGTGAATATGTGGGGTGTAAAACACGTTATTACACGTTATTTACACAAATTAGCATACATGTACAAGCTGTGTGATAGATAATTCGTTTAACAATCATGCGAGGTTGTGAAAAACGTGTTTTGGTTCGGTCTTACACGCATAACCGTGTAGCCGACCTCAAAAACACGCAGCATTGCCGGCTATTGAAGCACCGGAATGCTAGGGGACACACCTCGAAAGGACCGTGGAGACAAATGCCGCGGAAAGAAACATGTCTCGGAGACAGATATGCAGCTAAAGCAATTACGCCCTGTCGCAGGACGGGGCGCAGCCCGCGCTTCTCGTGCGCTGCCATTGATTCTGGTCGATGGCAATGCGGCTTCCCTCATGTCGCCCATGTTTGTATTTATTTTAGCGGTCTTGATGATACTTTCTTACGCACCAGAAATAAAATTATGGGTCTAATTACTCGTTCTAAACAGTTAAATGAATACAAAAAAAACGTGTCCTTGATCTGAACACGAGACATTGCGGTTGGTTTCGTTTTGGGTTCAACCCTTCAACTGCTAGTGAAATGGCCGTGTAACACCATCTCAGTTCAGTTTTGTCAAACCACGGTTAGCGGCAGCTAACTGCCGTTTGCATAACCACAGTTAAAACGGCCTGTCTAACTAGGAAATGAAACGAGACAGGGCGTCGATGTCTGGTTACTTCATGCATATCGGGTCTCAGTGCTATGAGGCCTCTCCTTGCCGCCGTTATAATCGGCCACCCAGACCGCAGTGCAGCCAGTCCGCCAGAGGCGACCAGACGGCTTGGTTCGGCTCCTGGCATAGCCGAATCGTGTCGGCCTTCGCGGGGGAGTGCCCAGCCCACAGCGCGACCACCCGTGGACGCGCTCCCGAGAAAAGTAAGGAATGACAGTTAAGAAGAAAGGAACAGGTCACATTTCATTATGTTCAGTTGGCGCAGAGGTAGAACATCGCACTACTAACGAAGTGGTCGAGGGCGTGACCCCCAGGACGGGCAAAGTTTTCTCTTTTTGTAAGTTTTTTGTTTTTTTTTTTGTCATCTACCAAACCAAAAATAAACATACCCAGACCGATGGAAGGAAAATTACAGTTTTTATTATCCACTGACGCAAAGGAAAACTATACAAATATCATTACTACAAACTTCATCAGCACGGTGTTTGATAAACAGAATTTGGACACCCAGGTTGAATCTAGTCCGTTTACGCAGGGGCCAAGACGACGAGGCCGGTCCTTCAGCCGTTTCTTTTGCCGTAGCGTTTTCGACAGAAACAAATTGGGGCTCTAATGCACGCTGTGAAGGCGGTTGGTCAGCGAAGCTGTGGTATCACCTGCAACAATTGCCTACTGCACTAAACGAAATGCCGCCGCCGGTCGCAGCACGCCGCCGCTGGTCGTATTGCCGTTTCTTTTCCCTTTGCCGCTCCTAGTATTCACGCTGCTCCTCGGGAGTCCTACCTATGCCTGGCCTATTCATCGGAGTGCTGCAGCAACAATGAAATCAGTTGCTATACTCCGTTTCATCTTACGTTTAACCGCAGCGGAAGTTACGAGCCATTGGAGCCAATCGGAGGCCGTGTGAGTGCCACGTGACTTTAGAGAGGGGGCACAGCGACGCGCGGAAAACGTATCACTGGCCACGTCCACAGAACTGGTATTGGACTAAGATAGCTCGTAGCATCTGCTGCGTCCGGACGTAAGGTGAAACGGGGTATGGGCGGGTTCTTCTTTTATATATGAAAGGCTAATGACGTCACTCCCCACGTCGCAAGCTGCCGTCGCCGCGGCAGCAGGCGCCATGATCTTCGATTATGCGGTTCGCACTTCACACGAGGGCTTCGAATGACGTCAATCCCTTTCGAAGCAGCTGTAAACCTAATCTTTGCCGGAACGCGTGGGAGGGTGTTCCCATTGGTCACACGCGCCTTATCATGCATCATGTGGTTTTGATGCTTCTTTTGGGGTTTTCTTTATTCAAACAAATAGTGAGCTGTATGCGGTATGCCTGATTTCAAAGGAGATATGCTGTTTTGCCTTCAATTGTTCGACGGGAGTTTTTTGCTTACAACGACGACACGAAAATTTCCTTTGCTGGTAGAGGTATACAGCTTCGCTGTAAAAAGAGTAAACACATCCGTCATAAACAGCTAAGCTTCAAAACGATGCCGACACTGCTACGTACACTGGGCTAAGTTGGTGTCTGCGATCAGCTGCGATAGCGACGGGCTTCGGGCCTCGGCCACTTCGGCCACTATCGTGCATCGGCTGCCTCGACTGCCGGGCCTTGACCCTGGTTGCGACGACGGAAACCAACAGTGCAAAGAATACAACGCTGTGAGACTACGAGGACAGCGAGCGAGTTGTGGCTCTTTCAGGTCTCTTGCTGTCGCGACCGCTGTGCAGCGACTGTAATGTGTGGTTTATCTGTGCGTCTTCTGTGCAACGTTCGGTGTTGTCACCCCTTACCGTTTGCCAACCGACCATCACCTTAATTCTGTTTTTCCGGAGCTGCAGATGGCAGCACTGCTGTTGTGAACGAATACGCGAACGGTCACCGACGTTCTCTGGGTGCACGGGCGCCCGTTCGTTCTTGTTACCCCTTATCGTGTCAACCGACCGTCACGATAATTTTGTGTTTCTGGAGCTGCAGATGGCAGTGCTGCTGTTGTGAACGAAGGCGCGAACGGTCGCCGACGTCCCATGTGTGAAAGGGCGCCCGGTGGTGTGGGTCCAACGAGGGAGGGAGGAAGTTGCAGCGTTCTACTCCTCGGAAAGACTCAAGAAAGTAATAGGGTTTTCTCTTCTTCTCCGGCCCATCTAATCCTTCCGGGAATATTTCTGCGGGCGCTCATGCCTGTGTGTCGTGGTATCTGGTGAACTAGTTGAAAGCCAGTTGCTCGAAGGCCTGTTTATCAATGGACAACTTGCAAAATAGGCCTCTCCGTCATGAAATGCGAATGGCAGAATATGTGGTTTTCGATACACACTTCGTCACCTGGCAGCTCTCTGGAAACTCATGGAAATGTGGGTTAGGAGCGAAGGTACGAGTCTTACCGACCGTATTATCTACTGGGAAGTGCTAGACCAGGAATGCACAATTAAAAAATTAGGCAGGCCAAAATGATGTTTATTAAAAATTGTGCAGGCCGCACCTAGTGCGACGTGTTGCACATTCTGGCTGCGGTCAGGCTTCCGATATCAAGTGTCATCGCACTTGTTTCCGTCTTTAGCAAATCTCGCCATGTCATGTCCGTCATCGCAGATCGAAGGCGATTCTTGTTCAGAGTCATCAGTCAGTCATCAGCGAGTGATTCTGGCAGTTGAAGGTCTTATGATACGAGTATATCCAAGACTCGAGAGCCGCTGCTTGCGACTGCGAAATTCGCATAGCTGCGACTCCCATGCCCATTATTTGTCTGTGCGCCTAATGTACTTTGTTCTTGCCGAGTGCGTCAACCGTTCATCGCCCTGTTTTTGTTTTTCAGCGCATAGCCAACATGCTCGAGCACTGCTGTCTGTTGTGAAAGTGGTCAAACGACTATGCGAACAGTCGATGATGTTGCCATGTGTCCGAGTGTCAACCGACGATCATCTGACGATCATCTTGGTTCGTGTCTCTGTGCATTAGTAGTACCGCTAAAATGGTGCTGTCTATCCTGGAATTGGTTGTAAACGAAGACGCGACTGGTCGCTCAGGTCTCCCTGTGTTTCACTGCAAGAAGACATATGCTCCCTGGTTGCTATTCCATTTCAGATTTCAGTGTTTTAGGTACCGTTTGTGCGACTATGGTACAATCTATCGACCTGCGGATAGTCATGTTGTGACGCTGATCTAGACCATAACTTCGATCGTACTATGGCCAATATCGCCGTCGTCTGCGTGCAATCCCATGCTAGCCGCACTTCGGATGCTGTTGGGAAAGGGGGGTGAACAGCATTGAAATATTGCAGATGTCTCCTTGTCTTCAAACAGTGGCGTTTCTTAGTGGTCTTGGGTCGAGACTCCTACGGCATTGTGCGCCGACCTTGTCGGGACTCCCAAGGCAGCCGGAGGCTGTCGACAGCGCGTAGACTTAACCAAGCTTAACCAGGTCGTCCTCATACAGCAGCATATGATGCCGAAAGTCGACCAGGCGTTTGGGTTGCGGGGAAGCGCTACTGTCTTCTCGAAACTGGCCACAATGTCTGGGTTTCAACAAGTACGCCTCTCTGAAAGCTGCCAGCGGTACATGGCGTTCATTACACCCTTCAGGCGATTCTATTATCGCTGCCTGCCCTTCGGAATTACTTAGGCCCCAGAGGTGTGCCAGAGCCCGATGTCACTGATTCTCGAGGGAATTAAAGGATGTGTCAACTTGGTAGACGACATCCTGGTGTTTGGCAGGGACCGGTCTAAAGCCGACAGCAGACTCCAAGTTTCCCTTGGGAGACTGCAGCAAGTGAGCGTTGCGCCAAATGCCTCCAAGTGCCGCCTCGGGGTGTCGTCCTTCAAGCTCATTGGTGTGATGTTGAGTACCAACGGCATAGCACCAGACCCCGACAAGGTCCCCGCCATCACGGGTATGCAATTTCCGACATACGCGCAAGGCGTGCGGCGCCTCCTGGAAATACTGAAGCACATCGGACATTTCGTGCTGACCTTGTCCGCCGCCACAACGCCAATCAGGCTCGTCCTAAACAAGAACACGGTCAAGCTTCAGCCTTTGACTCGCTAAAGAGGATGGTGGCGTCCAGCTCCTGCGTCGCTCGATAGAACCCAGAGTATCCAGCGACCGTTTCTGCAGGCACCAGCTAAGTAAGGCCTGGGCGCCGTCCTCCTGCGGGAGCAACATCTGGTGAGCGACGAACAGTTGCCTTTGCCTCGCTATCACTGCCTACTGCCGAACAGCGGTAGAACCAAATCGAGAAGGAAGCGCTGGCAGTCCTGTGGGCCGTCCAGAGCTTCAAAAGCGTCTGCACAATCTGAGCTCTTTTGTAGAAACCGACCACCAGTCGCTGATCTAGTTGCTGGTCTTCACCGACCTCATGCCTCGCCGCGTCCAGCGGTTCCGCATCCGGCTGCTGCGCTACCAGTTCACGGTACAGTATGTTCCTGGCAAGTGCCTCGCCACTGCCAACAGGTTGTCTAGAGACCCCGAGGTCCTCGCTCCAGCTACGTCTACTGTGAAAAGCGTCGAGCTCTTCGTGTCACAGGTTGTGGCTGCACACTCTAAGACAAAAGGAAGGAGAAAGATATCAACAGCGTATTTTCCTCCATTTCACTGACACGCCCGCAAGCGGATCCGAGAAGCAGGGAGGAAGAAGACATTTTCCTTCTCTCTGAGGCTGACGGGAGGAAAGTTATTCCACCTTATCTTCGTGACCTGCTCTAGGCTTGGCGACTCCTTTATTAATGCGAAAGCATTAACTGTCTCATGGGGCGAGCCGACGTTATCAGCTTTGAAACCATACAAAACAGCACATTAATGAAACCACGTGCAAAGCTAGCCAACGGACCCTTTATACTTCGGTCCCATTGACTGGCGCGCGTCGACGAGGCTCCCATTGACCGCTGCGCGTCAGTTAGTGTGGTGTCATCCTGACTGTGTTATCACACTGTCTTGTTATCACTAATCACCGCGTTCGCTCGCGTCCTATCGGTTGTACGGCGTAATAAACCAAGGGGTTTGTTCTGTAGGGAACTACGTTGCTGTGTGTTCCTTCCTCGTGCCGCAAGGCACACGACAGTTTGAACGGTCGCTCACGCGATGGCGCTGCGTGTCTGCGAGGCAGCGGTTCCACCGTTCCACACCCAAGGTCAGCGCGTTGTACGCCGTAGATTAAAGAAGGGAGCGAAGAGCGGCGTGCGTGCTTTCGCATTCACAA
The DNA here is from genome assembly GCA_013358835.2 of Ixodes persulcatus. NCBI lineage: Eukaryota > Metazoa > Arthropoda > Arachnida > Ixodida > Ixodidae > Ixodes > Ixodes persulcatus. Next base: position 81,397 of record JABSTQ010010524.1, read on the forward strand.
CTCATAAGAAGTGCTTAGGTGTACCTCGAGCCTTTTATTTTTTTTTTCCGACACGCTGCGCGCACAGTCTGATAAGCAGTATTTGTGCGTCCACGCATGCCCACGCAGCACTATAAGTTACCCGAAGTTGTGAACCTTTGTATGTCAACCACAGGGCGTCTATATTATATTCTCCCAATTAACGCAGAGCAGTATGCTGGTCTCTACCCTTCATTTCGTCAGATAACTAAATTAGGTCGTCATGAACTGCCAAGTTCCAAAATGGTTCTACGTACACCGGTCACGCTGGATGCGCAAGGGTCTCCCGAGCCTGCTTGAGCCTATTTCAGCGTCACGGCGGTAAGCCCGTGGCTACGGTGACCGCGAAATCCACCGTTGAAGCGAACATGCTGTTATTAATGCGAAAGCATTAACTGCCTCATGGAGCGAGCTGACGTCATCAGTTTGAAGCGCGAAAACGGCTCCCAGTTTCTGCGATCCCAATAGGAGCGATTCGCCTTCGGTTCCATTGGCTGGCGCGCGTCGACGGGGCTCCCATGGGCCACGGAGCCATGGCCTCCGAGGCAAGAAGCGCGCGCGCGCTAGTACGCAGCAGGCTACAAAGGGGACGGACGAGCAGACGACAAAGGGAGCGGACGAGCGGCTTGCATGCTTTCGCATTCACAACTCATAAGAAATGCTTAGGTGTACCTCGAGCTTTTACTCTGTGGGTCCACCGTACCCTATTCTTACAGAGTGTGTCAACCGATGACCACCTTGTGTTCCGTTTCTCCACGCATAACCAAAATCGCTCTGGCAGTGCTCTCTACTGTGAAAGTGGTTGTGAACGAAGACGCCAACAATCGCCGAGCTCACCACTGTTTCGCAGGAAATTGACGTATGCTCTTTGCTTGCACTATTCTATTTCAGGTTTCAGCGTTTTAGGGAGCCATATGTGTGTTACTGTGTAGTCGATGTACCCGCGGATAGTCATGTTGTGAAACTGATCGAAACAATAACATACCTTTTATCGGGCATTCTGTTTATTGTCTTGACAGCCTCTTCCAGCTTGCGTCTTGTACACACTAAGCATTCTAACACCCATATTTGTGTACAAAGGGTGTACGAAGGGTGTCAGTTAGGAAAAACACCCTTTTTACACTTTTTTACACGATTTCTGAATATCGGTGGGTGTAAAAAGGGTGTGCTGGCGTTTTTCATCCCTTCACCGCCCTTTTTACGCCCCACTTGTAGCGATGGTGTCTACAATTGTGTAAAAAGGGTATATAGGGGAATTTTACGCCCTTCATTCACACGGTGTGAAGGAGCGTTATGGTGATACAGTCGAATGGACCCATGATTTCATATCCGTTTATGTTCATTGCTTTGGTGAAACTGTTGCTGATGTACGGCGGTACAAACACCCAGTATAATTAATCGCCACATGAAGTCGCGTAGGATTAGGAAGTGCTAGAGGATAGTTTTTGTAACTCCGATCGAACTCACCATCCGACACGTGCCGAAAATTACGTGTCGCACATGCGTCAGTTTTATCAGTTCAACTTCGATTTAAAAAAAAGCATATCCACTCGCAAAAGATGAACGACGACGTGTAAATATACAGCCCAGGCAGCACACAGTATTGCGTCGATATAGGATCAAATCTGAAAGATTGTGCCGTTACCATTTTGGTACAGCCAATATCTGTGAAAAAAGAGATGGGTCGCGCCGACGCCATCCTGACATACCTTACGCGACGCCGTTTTTGGTTGAGTGTCAAGAGTCCTGCGTGAATGGGCCATGCCGGCGAGGTATTTCTACTTTTGAACCGCCTAAAATCCGAGGTTATAAAAGAAAAGAAAAACAAGATTAAGCAAAACGGAATCTGCTTACTTTTAACACGAGAACGACCTCTTGCGCTGAAGCTTTGAAAAAACTGTGGCGCCCTCATTTCGGGTATTACAAACTCAACTCACTGGGCCTCGCACTACTTATAGCACCTTCACTGAGATTTTATAGTTGTGTGTAGTTCTGAAGAAACAATGCCACAAGACAATCAAAAGTGCCGAATTCATGACACCCCCGCTCGGGTACGCGATTCTTATCTCTGCGTGGTGGCATCAAAATATCTAGCCTGCCGACGCTTTTTTCTTTTTGTTTTTTTTTTCGGTACGCGTGAATTGCCTATCTTGTTTCGTGCTCTCAGCGTCTTAGCTTTGACCCGTGCTTCGACGGCGTTCGAATTTGTTTTGTGCATTTATTTTGTGATTTCGCGGTCGGCATCAGAGCTGATTGATTATTAGGTGTTTAATGGCGCAAAAAGCAACATAGGCCATGCTGCGCCAAAGAAATAATTAAAAGAGTCTATAGTAAAAGGAAGGAATTACTATGCAGATCTATAACTGGTGCAGGTAGCCAGTTTTTTTAAGAAAATCTAAAATGTGACCAAAAGGAACAATAGGTTCATCTCCAAGGAAGAAGGCTGGATGAAATGGAAGATATCCGGAAAGTGAAGGGAAACTTGTTCGACGTTCTTGATCAAAGAATTTGCAGTGCCATAGAATATGCAGTATATTTAGCAATTCACCGCAATGCTCACAGACCAGGGTGTCCTCACTACAAAGAAGATGTCGATGGGTCAGACGCGAATGTCCAATTCTCAAACGACACAATAAAACTTCATGACGACGATCTCTATGATGCGAACTCTCCCATATCTCCAACCGTGGTTTGACGACATGTAGCTTATTATCTATTTCTTTGTCCCAGTCTAGCTGCCAAGCATAATAAATTGCTTTTTTGAGAACTGGTTTAAAATCTTCTTGAGGCAGCCGAACGGGTGTTTCCAGGGCATCCTTAACAGAGGCTGCTAGCCTATCTGCCTTCTCATTACCTGAAATTCCCACATGGCTTGGTACCCAGCACAGCCTGCTATTGTATCCCATTTGGAAAGCCAGGTTTAACTCTACCCGTACTTGTTGCACGAGCCGATTTTTAGAATCATTGAGGGAACAGAGAGAGAGGATAGCACTCTGGGAATCCACAAACAAAATAGCTTTCCTGATATTGTTGCCTAGAATATATTCAATAACCATGAGCACACCATAATGCTCTGCAGTAAAAATGCTGGCATCAGAGTCAAGACGTCGAGCATTCACAAAGTGTTCTGAATATACAGTCGAACCGACAAAGTGTGGAGTTTTTGCACCATCAGTAAACAATTGTGCTGTGGGTCGCTGCCTAATCGACGCCCAATCGGGACGTGCCTCGCTCGCTCCCCAAGAAGTCACCCACACATTGTGCGTTTTTAGAACAGTTTACTGAAACTCACGCCTCGGAGGTCAGCGTCCGGTCCTCGTCGTCCTCGTCGTCGTCCCTGTCGTCGCCGCCACACGCACTGTCCAGTCCGCCGTTTCAGAAGGGAGCCTCCCTTGTCGCGCTTCCCTTTTTGTATCCTCGCCCCCACCAAGCACGTGCCCACCACGACCCGTTCACGTGAGCACCCACGCCCTAGCCACGGTCCCCGCACGATCCCCGAGGGGCGCTCCCCCGTCCAGGGATCCGGGTGAGCAGGAGACGGGCCGCTTGGCCTTGGCAGGGCGCGGGAAGAACGGGCGAAGGGGGCCATGAAATGCGGGAAAGACGGGACTCCAGGGGGACGCGACCGGACGGATCCCCACACCTCCCCTCCCTCAAGGCTCGGACCCCGGGGGGACCGAGTCGGCGGAGGGCGGAGGGTCCCCGGCCAGGAACTCCTCCAACTCCGCCATAACGGTGTCCTTGGCGAACGGAGGTGGCAACGGGGAGGCGAGGGGCTCGGCCGAGCAGGGGAGGGGCACAAGCGGGGGCGGCAGCAGGTCGGAGACCGCGGTGGCGGCGGTCGCGGCGGTGGAGGCAGCGGCAGTGGCTGCAGGGGTGGCGGCAGCGGCTGCAGGAGTGGCCCCCTCCTCAGGGAGCTCCCGGGCCGCCGGGGTCAGGAGGTCGGGCCGGTCTCTCTGGAGGAGCCGCAGCGCCGCCTCGACGCACGTAGGGGGGCCCACCGCCCTGAGCAGCTCTTGGTGGCGCGGGCTGGCCTTGTGCGTCTCGAGGTGCACCACCGGCACCCGGCAGAGCCAGCAGGGGTCCTGCAGGTCCGGGGCCAGCTCGAACGGGGGCAGCGTGTGCCCCAGGAAGGGCGGCGGGACCTCGACACCGGGCGTGTAGTGGACCGGTCTCGGCTGGTCCCGCCAACGCTGGCGGGACACGAAATGGAGGTCCCGCTGCCCGTCCCACGTCGTCCAGGTCGCCACGGTGTGGCATGGCCGCCGGCTCCAGGCCCGTCCCCCCTGCGGCGGCGGTCCCTCTCTGCTCCTGGAAGTAAGTCGTGCAGGGCGAAGAGGCCGGCTCGTGCCTGGTCCTCCCCGCGCAGGCGGGCCCGACCCACTCTGCGGTGTGGCCGCGCGGTGGCTCGCGGAATCCGCGGAGCCCACCTGGCGCTGTCTGGACCCAGCGTCCGACGCCCGATCGTGGGGCCACCTCCATGGACGCCGACCTCGGGAGTCGGGCCGCCTCGACCCGGGGCGCCCACCCCGGGTACTTGGGGGAGCATTAGCGCCCCCGTTCTGGCCTGGCGGGCCTCCTGGGAGGGGTCGTCCCCATCCAGCACCGGCACGTGCTCGGCGTCGGGCGTCGTTCCAGAAAGGCATTCTGTGGGAAGGAAATACAGTTAGAAACGCAGAAATGGACTAAACCCTGCGCCGCAGATTGTAGTGACGGCAGAAACTCCTGTTAGAAGTGAACTCGCCGACAGTGCCATGCACCGTCCGGCCACCGCGCTTCATCCGTGCTCCGGACAGCGCCTGCCGTCCTGCCGAGACAGGGCTTTCCCAGTCCTCATCAGCCGCTTCTCGTCCATCGCCGTCCTGATCGCGAAGGTAGTACACCTTTAAATCGGTCACGTGAACAGGGCCAGACTCCTCGGTTGCGTTCGGCCGAGTGAGTCTGCACGTAAGCCGCGACACTCGCGTACTTACCTCGTAGGGCACATTTCACTTCGGAGCCAGCGATGCTGCGAAACCGCAAGCTGCATTACTCAGTGGGTGCATTCTCCTCAGGACCACGTCACCGACGTTGTACTCCGGGTGGCGATGGCTCTTGTAGTACTGCGCCGCCTGCTCGATCCTTGCGGCATCAAGGTTCTCTCTAGCGTCGTGCAACGCGCCTGTCAAACGGCTTTTGAGCCCGGCCGCGTACGTAGAGAGGGGGCGACCCGATACCCCGTCGCTGTTTCTTAACCCGTTTTCCAGTGGAGACGGCAGCTCCTTACCCAGGTTAAGGAACGCCGGTGTAAACCCGGTTGATCGGTTCACTGCCGTCCGAGTGGCGAAACCCATCTCGACGACGTGTTTGTCCCAGTCCCGGTGTCTTTCCGACAGCGCGATCAGCATGCTCTTCAGGTTGCGATTCACTCTCTCAGTGATATTGGCCTGAGGATGGTACGGTGTCGTCCTCTTGTGCTTAATATTGAGGGCCAAGCAGGAGTCCATGAAGACTTTACTAGTGAAATAACTAGCATTATCGCTGACGAGACACTTGGGCGTTCCGAAACGCAGGAAAGTGTCTAACAACGTTTCCCAGATTCGCTCCGAGACCAGTTTTCTCAAGGGGTACAGCTCCACCCACTTCGAGAAATGGTCGGTGTTCACCAAAAGGTACTGATTTCCCCGAGGACTCCTCGGCAGTGGGCCAACGATGTCGCACGCGACTATCTCCCACGGGTAGTGACTCATCACCGGCTGCATCAACCCCGGAGGGTTCCAGCCTCTCGGTTTCGCCTTCTGGCAAGCTGGACAGCTACGACAGTACCGAAATACGTCCTGCCTCATTCCTGGCCATGTCGCGACGCGACATAACTTTTGAAAAGTCTTGCTGCCGCTGCCATGACCGGCCAGAGCCGAGTCGTGGAAGTATCTGATAAACTTCCTGCGTAGCTTCCTAGGAATCAGCACCCTGAAGGGAGGGTCATTCCCCTCCTCTTCGTCGATCGCGGGGATATAGCGGAGAAATAACCCATCTTCGCCCAGCAGATATGAATCGAACGGCGCGCCGATTCGCCCGTCAGCGTTCCCGGTGTCAACCGCAATTTCCGCAAGTTTTCCCAACACCCGCTGACAAAATCCATCTGCTCCCTGGGCCTCGACAAGCTCTTCCTTGCTTACCACTTCCCCCCAAGCCGCGATCCTTTGCTCCCTCGTAGCGCGACCCACCGCTGCTACGAACTCCGGCTGCTTTCCCTCCTCCCAGCCGTTAATTCTCTCGCTTTTCCGCGATCGCGGGGGGCTTCTCCCCCGCGCACGGAGGTATTCTCCCTTCTCTCCCGCGCTCCTCGCCCCCCACCGGTCGCGTCTCCTCCTCCCGACTACCATCCTGGGGCGCCCGAGAGAGCGCGTCCGCAACTTTGTTGCTCGAGCCCTTTCGGTACTCGACAGTGTAGGAGTAGCGCTGCAGGGTCAGAGCCCAGCGAGCCAGCCGTCCCGCTGGCTCCTTCAACCTCTGAATCCACGTTAGCGCGGCGTGATCCGTCTGTATGACAAAAGTCGTACCGTCTAGATAGAGATCGAACATTTTCAAAGCGAACATGACGGCCAGCCCCTCCTTCTCCGTTACACTGTAGTTACGCTCGGGCGGTGTAAGCGCTCGGCTCGCGAACGCCACAGGGCGCAACTGCCCATCGTGCTCTTGTAACAACACCGCTCCGACACCGTAGTCGCTCGCGTCCGTCTGTACGACGAAATGCCCGTTTAGATCTGGTAAATGCAAGCTCGCTGTATCAGCTATTGCCTTCGCGAGAGACGCGAAAGCCACGTCGTGCTCCCGCCCCCAGATCCACCTTGAGTTTTTCCGCAGCAATTGGTTCAATGGCTGTGCTAGCTCCGCGCATCCCGGAATGAACTGCCGATAAAAACCGACCATCCCTAGAAACCTCTGAAGGCTCTTTACGTCACGCGGTGCTGGATAATTGAGGATGGCCCCCAACTTATCGTCGTTCGGCTTCAACGTAGCGTTGTCAACGATAAAGCCTAAGAGATTAACCCTCGAGGCTGCGAGCTGTACCTTATCTGGGTTGATCGTAAAACCAGCATCCCACATTCTACTCAGAACGATCTCGAGATGAGTTAGGTGCTCTTCGAACGAGTTCGAGAATACTACGACATCGTCCATGTACGCCATGGCAAAGTTAAACTTTGCGTCCCCCAGCACGATGTCCATCAGCCGCTGAAAGCTAGACGGCGAATTCGATAATCCGAACGGCAGGCGGGTAAACTCAAACAACCCCCTGTGACAAGTGAACGCTGTCTTTTGGACGTCGTCTGGTGCTACCTGGATCTGCAGGAAGCCTCTGCTGCAGTCCAGCGTGGTAAAGACTTTCGCGGTACCCAGCGAATACATGATGGACTCAATAGATGGAAAAGGATACGCGTCCCTTTTGGTCATCTCATTGAGTCGGCGGTAGTCTACGCAAAGACGGGCTGTCCCGTCCTTCTTCGGCGCTAACACTACTGGAAATGCCCACGGGCTTTGCGACGGCCGTACGGCCCCCGTGTCCAACATTTCATCGAGAGCCTTATCTAGGAGAGCTCACTTGTGCACACTCAGCGGTCTGGGATTACAACTCCACGGCCTAGCGTCTCTCGTGTCTATCTCATGTTTTAAAACATGCGTGACTCCCGGCCTCTCAGTAAACATAGCTGCGTGTCTAGACAAAGCATCCGCTAACGATCGCCTTTGTTCGGCCGGCCCGTCGAAAGAAGCCACGATCTGTTCAACGTTATGTAATACGGCCCGCGCAGCTAACACCTGCTCCTGCTGGCGCAGTCCAGCGAGCGGACATTCCGATCCCTTCTCCAAAGAAAGTGGGGCTACGAAGGGAATGAGAGGGGTCAACGGGCTGTAGTGGTACCCGTTATTCTTTAGGTCTAGAATGATCCCCTCTCGGCAAACGAAGTCCTCTCCCAAAATAACTGGGATTAACATGCCCGGCAGGTAAACAAAGCGCTGCCTCCTTCGTTTGCCGTCGAGGCCGAGGTGAAGGCGAACTGCGCATTGCGCCTCGGCCGATCCCGCTGCTAAACGCAACGGAGTTGCAACTTCTCGCATGCAAAGGTTTCTCTTGCGACAATCCGTGTACACAGAATCTCCGATGAGGGAGAGGGTTGAGCCGGTGTCGACTAATGCTAGATAATCTTTACCACCGATCTCTACCCGCACGTACGGACCCCTTTCCGGTGTCGAGTCCTGAGCCCGACATGCCGACGGCGCGAACGCTACCCGATCGCTGCCCGCGACTTCCGCCCCGTCGGCGAACTGACCCGGGGCCTCGGCAGCGGCCGGTAACCTAGATTCAGGCAACCCGATTACTGGCGCCGGCCCCGCGCGTTTTCCGGGTATCCGGATTCGGCCGCTGCCCACGTGCATTGCCGCCTGAAGTGCCCAGGCTGGTGGCACCTGAAGCACCTGACTTGGCCGCGGTCGTTGCGTGCTACCGTTGATCGGTCGTTAACGGCACGCGGCGCGCCGCCTCGCCGTGCGCTGTTGTCGCTGCCGCGAGCGTCGTAACGCGTCGCGTCTCCGCGGTAGTCGACCGCGCCGTCCCCCCTGCGGGGTTGCGCCCCGGCAGAGTTTGCGCTGGCTACCCTGCGCCTTTGTTCGAAGCCGAATGGGTCTAGGGCCCGAGGAGGAATGGCTCCGCCATTCCCGCGATCCGCGACGGCCACGTACGCCGCATGCGACTCGACGTAGCCGTCCGCGGCGCGTCCCGTCCACGCGCAACCCGGCTCCAAGGACTCCTCGGCCCTTGGAGGGGGCCGGTACTGCATCTCAGCGAGCAAGCCCGCTTGAACCGTGCGCGCCTCTCTCGCCAGTGCTTCGAGGTCTGCGAAATCGCGTCCTCGAAGATACGCCTTGAATCTGGGGTGGCACTGGCGGATCGCCCTCGCTACCTTCTCCGCGTTAGGCGCGGAGGGTTCGGCCCGCGAGTAGAGCTCCTGGAGTGCACGGACGTACTCCACGAGGCTCTCATCCGGGTGATGAGTGCGGGTTGCCAGCTCGTCCCGAATCCGCATCTCGTAGTCGGGAGGAAGGAATTCTTCCCGAAACCGCGCCCGGAAGTCCGCCATTGATTGGAACGGTGTTTGCAGCCGTCTCCAACGCGCGGCGTCGCCCGTCAGTGCAATCGGCACGATCTGCAGCAGAGCTGTTACGTCCGATGCCCCCAAAGCGGTTACGTACGTGTCTAAATCCTGCAGGAAATCGTGCACCGATTTCCCGTCGGAGTACCCCGAATACGTCGGCGTGGGCACGTTCAACCGCGGGCGGGGTATCGGCAAAGGCGCGGCACTCGCGACGCTTGGGGCTGTCCCCATCTGCCGCGACATCGCGTCCATCATCCGCGTCATCGCGCGCATCAGTTCACCGGCGTCTAGCGCGCCTTCCGTCGTTTGTGAAGCTGGGGGCGCAGTCCCAGTCTCCGTGGGCGCGTGTGAGCCCGAGTCTCCGCTAATCGGAGCAGCTTCCGCGCTATCTCGCCCGGGCTCGTCCTCTGACGAACCGTCCTTACTCGCGCCGGTGGTCGACCTGGTGTCGACCATTCTGACTTTCTACCAACTCGAACACAATTCTCCAAATCAGAACACGCTACCCTCCAAAATTCGCGAAACGCAAAGTGCGCGACCTCTCAGGGAGGAGCGAAAGCAACGGCCAACCGATCGGGCTCCAACGTGGGCGCCAGATTATGTGGGTCGCTACCTAATCGACGCCCGATCGGGACGTGCCTCGCTCGCTCCCCAAGAAGTCACCCACACATTGTGCGTTTTTAGAACAGTTTACTGAAACTCACGCCTTGGTGGTCAGCGTCCGGTCCTCGTCGTCCTCGTCGTCGTCCCTGTCGTCGCCGCCACACGCACTGTCCAGTCCGCCGTTTCAGAAGGGAGCCCCCCTTGTCCCGCTTCCCTTTTTGTATCCTCGCCCCCACCAAGCACGTGCCCACCACGACCCGTTCACGTGAGCACCCACGCCCTAGCCACGGTTCCCGCACGATCCCCGAGGGGCGCTCCCCCGTCCAGGGATCCGGGTGAGCAGGATACGGGCCGCTTGGCCTTGGCAGGGAGCGGGAAGAACGGGCGAAGGGGGCGAGGAAACGCGGGAAAGACGGGACTCCAGGGGGACGCGGCCGGACGGATCCCCACAGTGCATAGTCCTTATACTTAGATTGGAAGGTCATAAACTCTTGCTGAAGAACTAGTGGCGCAACAGATCGCTTATTTTATTTCGCTTGCGACCAGTCACAGGTATAGTGCACCGCCTTCCAAGGAGCAATGCTTTGAACTCCCGTCATCAAGCTACGCTCAGTAAGTGCAAGCTGCAGGGATGCAGACATGCTTTGAATGCGGAGGCTTAACCCTCTTTCGTTTATTGTATCTCCGGGGATACAGACTTAAAACGCACAAATAAAAATCACTGTAAATATATACTCCCTCAAATGGGCAATGTATCTCATGGGACACTTCCTCCGCGGCGGCCGAGACATCTAGCGCCACCTCGTGGAGCCTACAGTAAGTGTTTCTTCATGAGTGACAGAACATGGCGTCAACCGGTGCTGGCGTCCACGTGTCCACGGCAAGTACTACTTTGTACTCTAAACGTTGAAACGGTAATCAAAATCTAACGTTGCGATTTTAAACGTAAGTGTGCAAAGACTTTGGTGATGTATTTTTAATCGAATACCCCGATCCAATTATGCAAAGCAGGGTGATAATCCGTGTGTATCTCACAGGATACACTGCACGTTTGGGGTATTCGTTCCACTGTTTTGTATACGTTTTTCCAATGTTTTCTTTTTTTTATTTTTGTTTTGTGCAGGAGCTAACTGCAAGGACATTTTATGGTTCACGATTGAGAAAGAGAGCCACAGTGATCCCTCCTGAAGGTGGAATATCCGACGTCGACTCATCAAGCGATGATGAAACGGACACGGACAATGATGACACCAGATTCAAGGCAAGGGGTAGAAGCTTGGAAGTACAAGAATCCCTCTCGGAAGACGAAGCTGAATTGCCAAAGAACGCCGCCTCGTCGAAACAAGGTGACAAGTACAAATGGAGAAAGACAAGTTTCGACCACGACTTCCGAGCTCCAGAACCGCAGTTTGAGCTTGCACCGGAAGATCTCACTCCACTGCAGTATTTTCAGATGTATTTTGGCGATGAGTTCATTGAGAAGGTGGTTTACGAGAGAAATCTGTATTCCACTCAACAGACCGGAAGCTCAATCAACACGAACGTTGCAGAGTTAAGGTCCTTCATCGGAATTCTTCTTATGATGGGCGTCATCGGGATGCCTTCGTTTGAAGACTACTGGGCCAATCAAACAAGATGTGACAAGATCGCCAATGTGATGCCTGTAAAACGGTTCAAGAAGCTCCGAAGGTTCATCCATTTTATTGATAACCTCCAGCCAGTTGAAACTGACAGAGCCTACAAGATAAAACCTGTGCTTGAGCACATTCGGAGCAAATGCAAGGCCACAGAGAGCGAAAATCTCTTCTCCATTGATGAGATGATGATCCCGTACAAGGGTAAAAAGGCGGGGAACCTGAGGCAGTACCTCCCCAAAAAACCTAAAAAGTGGGGCTTCAAACTGTTTGTACGTGCGGGTGTTTCTGGGATGGTTCATGACTTCATTCTGTACACCGGCGCAACGACATTCGAAGGTATCAGACTTGCAGAAGAGGATGAGGCGCTTGGTCTCGGCGCAAAGGTTGTGTTGCACTTGTGCGAGAGCATTTCTCGTCCAAATGAGAGCATCGTCTACTTTGATAATTTCTTCACCTCGCTGGAACTGATCTCACGACTAAAAGAAAGGTATTCTTTGCACAGTCTCGGCACCATTCGAAGCAACAGGCTTCGAGGCCTGTTTCTTCGAATGGTGCCGAGGATGACAATGACAGGCCCTAAAGGATGACAAGTCACTGCTGAAGGAGGGAAAAGGCAGGTTTGAGTACAAGGTGGACAATGTGGCAGGACTTGCAGTCGTGAAATGGGCTGACAACAAGACTGTAATACTTGCAAGCTCTTGTGTCTCACAAGACCCAGTGGAAACAGCGAACAGGTTCGACAAGAAGGAGCGTCAAAAGATTCCAGTTTCTTGCCCACAAATTGTGAAACAGTACAACATTCACATGGGCGGTGTTGGCCTTGCAGACATGTACGCAGCGCTTTATCGCACCCCATTCCGCACAAAGCGTTGGTACTTAGGCATCTTCAGCCAGCTTCTCGATATATTCGTGAACAACAGTTGGCTACTACACCGACGACAGTCAAACCTCACTGGCGTGAAGGCAATGCGACTGAAACAATTTTGACTAGCTGTTTCAGAAGCTTTGATGCATGCAAGCCCCCCGAAAAGAGGGAGACCTTCTTCCACCCTCGATGAAGAACCTGCGGCGCAGCGCCCAAGAATGCAGACCACGGCAGCACCTGTCACCGATGTCCGCTACGACGGTGTGGGTCACCTACCAACACTGGAAGGCAAAGGTCGCTGCAGATACTGCCCAAGCGGCCAAACATCAATTGCCTGTGAAAAGTGCAAAGTTAGGCTTTGCATAGTGACGGGAAACTCCCCAAGAAACTGCTTCAGGTTGTACCACAAGAAGTAATTATTGTTTCAAATATTCAACATTTTGTTATCCCCTAACGGGCTGTGTGCACTGGGAGATACATGTCCTATCTCTTAAACGTGAAATAAAATGCCACAAAAAATAATGTTTTGGTGCTTGAATTGGTTCCTTAAGGAAATACTGATTGTGATATAATTTTAGTTCAATTTTTGTATGACTGCCCGAATAAGGGTTAAAGGCCGTACTATACTTGGCTTGTTCTCAAAAAGACGTAAAAAAGAAGATACGTGCAAACAGCGGAAGGATGGGTGTTCAGGGTCAGATTAAATTTTATAACTATAGCATAGGCTGAGGTACTGTCTTCGCTTTTCTAGTGGCATTTGGTACGTCTCTGCATACAAACTCGGGACAGGCGACGTTCGGAAGGCCCCCGTCGCAAGTCGAAGTCAAAGGTGATGCACAGGATCTAGCATTTTTAAAGATGACGGTCGTGTCGAGCCATATACTACCGCACCATAGTCGAGACGGGAACGAACCAGCGAGTTGTAGAGTCGCAGGAGGCACCTCCTGTCAGAACCCCAGGGCATGTGGGCAAGTACGTTGAGAACATTAGCAGAGTTAAGACACTTTCGCTTCAGTTCCTTTAGATGGGTCTGAAAAGTGAGCTTCTTATCAAAAATAACACCCAAGAACTTGTGTTCATGCCTAACAGGTATGTCAGTGCCATTCATTTGCAAGCTGGGATCTAGCGACAACCCCCGACGTAATGAAAAAGGCACGCACACCGTTTTTTCTGGTGCAAACCGGAACCCATTTTCATCGGCCCACTTACTCATTCTATTTATTGCAATCTGCAATTGGCGCTCACAAATTGACAGGTTGCATGAGGAGAAAGCGATCTGGACATCGTCTACATACAATGAATAAAAAACTGATGGTGGTATAACTGCAGCGAGGCTGTTGATCTTAATTGCGAACAAGGTAACACTCCAGACACCTCCTTGTGGGACAACGTTTTCCTGTGTAAAAATATCTGAGAGCGTGGATCCCAGGCGGACCTGAAAAAAACGGTCTGTCAAGAAGTCCCTTATGCAACGCAGCATGCGACCACGAAGACCGCACCTATACAGGTCCTGAAGTATTCCGTACCGCCATGTTGTATCGTAAGCTTTTTGTAAGTAAAAAAAGACAGAAAGGCAATGCTGCCGGTTCACAAAGGCCTCACGCACAAAAGTCTCCAACCGGACAAGGTGATCTAGGGTTGAGCGACCTCTTCTAAAACCACACTGTTTTTTATCGAAAATTTTCTTTTGTTCTAGAATGTATACTAGCCTTCTGTTTATAAGCCTTTCATAGTTTTTTCCTAGGCAACTAGTCAGTGCTATAGGCCGATAACTTGCTGGTAGGGAAGGGTCTTTGCCAGGCTTCAAGATCGGAATGATGTGTGCTCGCTTCCAGCACTGTGGAGAACAAGAAGCTTCCCATAAATGATTAAAGAAAGACAACAAATGCACCAAGGATTCAGCCGACAGGTGCCTCAGCAGTTCATAATGGATCATATCTGGACCAGGTGCTGACTGCTTCCTTACTGCAAGGGCCATTTCAAGCTCACACATTGTGAACGGCCGGTTGTAACCAGTATCACTTCCAGAGAAATGAATTGGCTGTTTTTCTGCCAAGGACTTGAACTTTTTAAATTTAGTAGTGTAATTTGAAGAACTGGAGACCTCTCGAAAATGATCAGCAAGAATGTCAGCCTGATCTTTTAGTGATGGGGACGATGAAGGAAAAAGGGGAATGCTGAAGGAGTGGTAAGTACCCCGAATTTTCTTAACACGATCCCATACCTCTTTTGCAGGAACAAAACTGTTTAGAGAGGATACATATTTCACCCATGAAGTCCTCTTGGCTTGTTTTCGTGTCCACCGAGCTTTTGCTTTACACTGTTTGAATTTTATCTTGTTCTGAACAGTCGGGTACCGCCGAAACCTTCCCCAAGCCTTATTCTGAACTTTTATAGTGGTCGTACAGTCCTTGTTCCACCAAGGCTTGCATTGCTTGGGAATATTGCCAGAAGATCGGGAAACTGACACCGAAGCAGCATTTCTCATTTTTTCAGTAAGGTAAAGAGTCGCTTCCTCAGGAGACATAGCTAAAAAACAGTGGGATCGACCACTGCCTCCAGAGAAAATAAAGCCCAGTCACCTTTATCTAACTTCCACTTGGGAACGCAAGCTCGAAGAGAAGGAAGTGATACTGAACTTTCTAAAATGACAGGGAAATGGTCACTACCAAAAGGATTTTCTAAAACCTTCCAAGAAAAACAAGGAAGTAAAGTCGGTGATGAATGGAAAGATCAATGGAAGTAAAAGTATTATGATGTGCACTAAAAAAATCGGTTGTCTTTTGTTTAAAAGGCAAAGGCCAGATGACAGTAAAAAACGTTCTATGACACCGCCACGGGAGTCTTGACGAGCACTGTCCCACATGGGGTGGTGTGCATTAAAATCTCCTAAAATTAAAAAAGGCTGTGGGAGTTGGCCCACCAGTCCTTGCAGGTCATGTAAATGCACTGGAAGATTTGGTGGAAGGTAAAGCGAAACAATTGTAATTAGGCGGTCAAGCAGAACACGAATTGCTACTGCCTCTATGGGGGTTGCGAGATGGACAGGAGCATAGGCAATACCACTCTGCACAACCACAGCTACTCCACCAGAAGAGGTGTTGCAAGAAACACGGTCTTTTCTAAAAACCTGATGTCGCCGTAGTACCTGTGTATGACTTTCATTAAGATGAGCCTCCTGTAAACAAATGGCAACAGGCTGGAGCTCATCGAGAAAAAAGGTGACATCATTAATATTACGAAAAAGACCGCGGCAGTTCCACTGCATAATACCTATATTTTTAACCATTTAAAACACAATAAGTATAACTTAAAAATTATATTAAAAAGCTATGTTCCTTAGGGTTTATAATTAGGCTATATACTTTGCGGTTTTAACCGAAAAACACCGATAAACATCCTCCGGTGTTGAAAATATAAAATCGGTTAAAACCGAAAAACACCGGTTTTTTTCATATTTTCGAGCAAGCGCTTGTTTTTTCAACGAAAAAGTTCGGTTGAAACAAACGAAAAACACCAATAAACATCCACCGGGGACGGAAATAAAGATTGTTGCAAGCGAAAGAAATCTTGTTTCTAAATATTTTTTCAAAAGCATTGTTGTGGTTTTTTTCTTCTTTTTTTTTCACTGAAAACGTCCTACGGAAACTTCCGTCAAACAAATTATCTTACCCAGAATCATGCACTTTGTCTTTCTTTTGTGACCTACGTGGTCTTGGACTTTGTTGTGCTTTGTTCCACTGTTGTCCAAGGTCAGCGGTCCTCCTAAGCCACCAGTCACAGCTGGCCAGTACTGTCCCAATCCACGTTGGACGTTTTGGGGCTTCCCGTGTCCAGCGCAAATGTTGAGCAGGTCATTAGGAAGGAGTGACAGACACGAGCCTAGGAATGTATACGTGCATATTCTACAATAATCAAGTGTGAAAAAGATTGTGTAAAAGATGTGAATAAAATTTGAACTGAATTTCGTCCTTAGTGGTCGTTTACATTCGTAATTTTTCCCCCAATTATCACCGTTTTTAGCGTCTGCACGAGAAAATTCACCGAAAAGCACCGGTATTCTAGAAATAAATAAACACCGATAAACATCCGCCGATTTTTGTCATAAATAAACACCGGAAAGTATACACCCTATTTATAATCTATTTTTACACGCGGTGCACTTTGTTTTTTAGGGAGGTCTTTCTGCTTCCGATTAGAGTCACCGGAGGCAGAAGGGGCGGACTCTGATCTTGAGAGGAGAGCCTCCTCATCAGATCTCGGCCCACCCTCGTCCATGGGCTCGTCTGCAGCTGCGGGCAGTCGGCCCTTGGAGGTAGACTGCCTTGGCACCTCCCCAGGCTTCCTCTGGGGAGCAGAGGTGTGGGGAGTTAGGCCCCGGCCCCGAGAGGTCGAAGCAGCTGGTTGAGCAGGAGACGTCATCTCCTGTTCTGGGGTGGATGCTGGCAAAGCAGCATTCACCTTGCGGTTCGGAGGCGGTGCCACTGGTGCCGCTCCAGGGGGTTTGGAGGGGGACCGTGACGGGAGATGCAGGTCGTCCAAAGACGTCTGCGTTCCAATCGAAACCACTGGCCGCGCTGGTCCCCTGCGCACGGCCTCGGCGTAAGAGCCTTTTGATACAAAGGCAAAACGCTTCTTTGCCTCAACGTAGGTGATATTTTCAGAAACTTTCAATTCAAGGACTTCTTTCTCGTCTTTCCACATAGGACATGATCGGGAGTATGCCGGGTGGTTGCCACTACAGTTCGCACAATGAGGCTCATTATCGCACGCATCTGCGACGTGCTCCTTGCTGGAGCACTTCGCACAGGTGTCCCTTCCTCGACAGTTCCGTGACCCATGACCGAACCGCTGGCACTTAAAGCACCGTTGAGGGTTTGGCACATAGGGTCGGACCCGGCACTGAAGGTAACCTGCCTTTACAGTCTGTGGCAGAGTGGTTGAATTGAAAGTCAAAATGATATGTTTTGTCTTCCGTTCCACACCATCACGGCGGATAGTGATTCGTTGTGCAGCTTAACTCCTTGACTAGAGAGGCCCTCAATTATCTCTGGCTCGGGTGAGTCAAGCAAATCATCCTCAGAAATGACCCCTTGAACACTGTTAAGTTTGCGGTGAGGACTGACGCTTACTTTGTAGTCGGAGACAAGGGGGGCTATGTTCGACAAATGTTTCGTTTCTCCTAAAAAGAAACGGAAGTGACGATATCGCGTCTGATTAGTTAGAGGCTCAAATGACGAAAGAGGCAACTTTCGTCATTTGAGCCCCTAACCAATCAGACGCGGTATCATCACTTCCATCACTTCCGTCACTTCCGTTTCTTTTTAGGAGAAACGAAACATTTGTCGAACATAGCCCCCAAGGTTGAGTTTAAGAAGGGCATCACTTTGCTGCTTTGTATTGACCTCGACAAGGAGATCATCAGATCCCATCCTCTTTGCACTGTAATTGGCGCCAATAACACCCTCAAGAACTTTGGAGACCAGAAAGGGGGAAAGTTTGCCAAGTGGTTAGTCACCTTCCGAGTGCATTACAAGAAACTTTGGAAATTTCAGCAGTTCAAAAGATTGTTTGATGGTGTTGAGTGCTTCGGTGCGGACACTTTTGGGGGGCCGATCAAAAGGTTTAAGTTTGGAACCCATATGAATGGGGAGGGTTTTCGGAAACTGTGGTGCACCGCCCACCACCGAGCCCAACGAGGGAATAGGTAACGCTCCATAACAAGAAAGGCTTGGCTGAAGACGTTACTCTATTAGTGCTGCCCAGTCTCTATAACCAAGTGTGGTTCTAGACAAGGTTAGCCCTTGTCTAGAGCCACACTGTCGCCACCCAAGGTTAGCCCTTGCCGCCAAAGAAGTTGAAAAAGGAAAGAAGAGAAATGAGAAGAGTGAAAAGGAGGAGAAGACAAGAGTGAAAGTAGGGAGGGGATAGTAGAAGTGGCGACGAGACTGAATCATCCTGGCCGGGCCTTACCAGGACTCACGTCTATGAGAAGCGGGGGCCGAAGTGGTGTATTGCCTCACCCGGGGGGCCCCGAAGGGTCCAGACCTACCCCGGGCTCGGCTCAACCACCAGGATGCCCTTTTCCCCAGACACGGGAAAGCCACGCACAGCCATACGTGGGCGGGCGAACCCGCATGGCTCGGGGTCCGTGGTGACGCCACTCACCAAACACCTGCTTTCACAGGTGCACCCTGCGGGGGTGGCATCAGAGCAGGCACGCTAGTGCATGAAGAAAGTGCTGACGTGTCTCATTTTGCGACCCTCCCTGGGCAGCGCAGGTGGCCTATACAAAGCAGCAGAGGGAGATCAGCTGCTTTGTCAACCCCCCTTTGACCTCGTTTTCTGATAAGCCTCCACACCTTCTTTTGTGTCTTCGTGTGGCCGTGAGCGAGTGCGAAGGCCGCTTCTAGCAAATCAGAAGGGTGGTGCGAAACACGTGACCGCTCTCCGTAGGACAAAAACGCTTGGACGAAAATTTGTCACGTGACTCGCTCTGACGCGCTGATGGGCTCACTGGGGCGTAGTCTTTGCCGTATTCCAAGTTATGGTGAGTTGTAGGGGCCACGTAGGTCCGGTTTCCAAAAAAGGGCTCGCGTCAGGCGTCAGTGTTCTCCGTTTTTTCGTGCGTTGCAGTCGCAGCCGTGATTTTTTCGTCTTGAACGGCCGGAATACGTCCACTCCATACTAACTTTTTGGTAATGGTCGTTCATTTCGCCGGAGTCTATGGAATTATTGTGCTGTGTTTGTTGGACGCGTTTCGACAAAGAGCTGCTCATCGGCGACCACGAGAGTTCCGTTGAATGTGAGCGACCGCCCTCATCCTCGACGTTGTGTTTGTGAATTTTTCTTTGCTGCCCGAATTCGATTATGCATCTATAACGGATTACATAAGATCGGTGTTTTATTTGTAAGTACTCTGCAAGCATGCTTCTGATAATAGTCCTGGTTCCGTCTCAATAAACCATTTTACTTTTTACAAACGTGAACTGCCGCTTACGCCCCAAGCAACTCCCGGTCGTCCCGTCTTTTCCAGCCTGTCGAGTTTTGCTTACGTCACCAGAGCTAGAAAGCATTAAACTGGTTTAGGCGAAGGAAACCCTACTGAAAAAAAACCATTTCCCAGGCAGCACACCGTATTGGGCCAACATTGGATTTGATGTGGCAAAGAATGGCCCAACAGTGGCCCAACGAGCCATTTGTTTCCCAATATTGGACTCACATTGGACAATAATGGACTATCAAAGCCAGTGGTTTTCCAATATTGGTGATACGTTGGCACAGGCTGGTCAACATTAGACTGTCAAAGCCAATAGCTTTCCAATATTTGATACACGCCGGCATAAGCTGTCCAATATTGGACTGTCGGAGCCACTGCCTTTCTGATATTGGCTATACGCCGGCATAAGCTGTCCAATATTGGACTGTCAGAGCCAATGGCTTTCCGATATTGAATATACGCTGGCTTAAGCTGGTTAATATTAAACTGTCAAAGCCAAGAGTTTTCCAATATTGGTGATGTCATGGTATAGGCTGGTCAATATTGCACTGCCATAGCCAATGGCTTATCGGTATTTCTGTCGCCTAGGCAATAAACCCGCGACCCTTTTTTTGCATTGAAGAGGTAGGAAAGTAAAAAAAGAGTCATTCACGCGCTCGCTCGGGGCGAGAATTTTATTTACCCAACTTCATGGGGCATACGTCGCCGGTGCTTTATCACCGCGATCACAAATACGTCCTTAGCTGCCTATAGGACTATGGCAGTTTTTTTGCCTGCTGCTCTCCCTTCGCATTGCCTAACCTCGGCGTTGAAAACTTAATTCCGTTTTTTAGATTTAATTATTTTTGTCTTTTCCAGTGTATTTTGTATGTATATGCATTCCGTAGCGTTAATGTCTCCTACTTTTCCCGTGCCCCTGCCATGTTTGTATTTCTTTCTGCGTGCTTTCTTTTTTATATTTAATGTTTCTGTCCGCCGCTTACACCGCCAACCGAAGCGACTTCTACTCTCACTTTTACGAGAGTCTATCGCGCTAGAAAGTTGTCTATTGGACTCGAATGAAGTCTCGGGAGGGCTGCTTCGACTGCCAGTGCACATGTCATCAGTGTAGGCAGAGCAGCGACGTAGCAATCGCGACGCGAGTGCATACTGCGCCTCCATCTGGCCGGCCGCGCTCGCTCTGCGGAAATGTGAGCGTGGTACTCTCGAGCCCCGTTAGCTTACTGAAGTTGGAAGACGCTACTATGTCGTCGCGAATCCTTTGCTCTTCGAACGGTCGCGAAGCCGTTGCGCCCGGCGTATCCTACGCAGCATCTTTCCGAAACAGTTCGCGCAGCATCGCAACCTTCTGTCAGCGAGCATCGGCGTTTCATCGTGCGTTGAAAGTCGGACGATGTGCTGTCCGTGGTGTATTTTATGTGTAACTCTTTCGTAAAAAAATTTTGAAGTTTAAAAACGCGAACCTAACAGTGTAAAAATAATTTTAAATTTATTGATAAAAAATATATATATATATATATATATATATATATTATTTATTTGTGGACATCGTGCGCAAAATATAGTCGCGCTTATTTATTCATTCTAAATTTTAATGTGAGTTATACGACGTAAAACAGTGTCTTCAAACTTGCCCCGTTTAGAATCACTTTTGGGCTGGACAGCCTCTTTAGAAATTCAAAAGCTGGCCTTCAAAGAGCTGTTCTGTTCAATCAGTATAGGCAGCAGGGTAGACGCTATGCGTGTTTTAGACCAATCGTGTCTCCGGTTAGGGTCACGTGACTACAGTCTCGAAGCTAGTGATAAGGCAGAGCACGGAACCTGCCTAAAAGCCCAAGGCCACGCATAACATCCACTGCACTATCAACCTTGGGTACAAGTGACAAATCCTCTGGTTGGGTTCATTGTTGAGATGGGCCTGAAGATTAGCCTTTGTAAGCGCACCCCCCGTTCTGGGCTGCTTTCTTTCTACTTCTCTCTTTTTCTCCCTCTCCCTAAGCTGAAGGCGCGGTGGAAGCGTTATCACGTTGTTTGACGGATGACGCATTAGACGTTGACAAACCCGGAATGCCTGCGAAGACCGGACCTAGTTTCGCGTGTGATGCGGCCTGCGGGCCTGCTGTAGATTTCGCTTCTGTGGTAAATGTGGTAAATCTAGTTCGAGAGTTCCGATCACCAGCAGCGCATTTCGTCTTAGTGCCAAGTGCGATCTTCAACATGCGGATTGCCAAGACCATGGATATTCTTTCGGCAGCGCCTACACACCGGTGATCTTCCTTTGTTGTGGGCATACATGTGACCACTGGCTTCGACGGACCGAAGAAACGACGGACCGCCTTCTCTTCCATGTGAGTGACAAGAAGTCCTCCTGACCATTGGGGATAGGTATTCTTGGTACGCAATGTACGGTTTGTCACTATCCTATGAGTTTGAACCGTGTCGAATTCTGTGCCAGGGGTTCAACGTGTAATCCAGAGCGATCGGCCCGAAAGGCCCTGTACAGCGCTATTTGCAAGTGCTTTTTATTCTAATAGACCGTGAGAGACGTTCTGATTGGTTATTTTTGTGTTCGAAGTCATTTTTATTTACTTTTTTTTTGTGTGTTAAAATATGGCTGTCCTCTTGGCGGTAGATGTGTGCTGTAATAAAAAGTTCTCCCGGTACGTCCAACGCCGAATACCACAAAGCGTTGTGTAGTCCTTATTTACCACGGTTCGGCTTGTTGGATGCGAGTGGAGTGTCAGTTATGTCTCCGCGCTCTGCGAGTGTAATTTGTCTTTACACGACAAGCTTTTTTATGTGCGCGATTTATTTTAAACTCTTGATTGATTCCAGCATCAACTTCTGTTCAACTGTCATGTTGTTACTTATGCCGGGGTATTTATTGAACTGTTAATTTAGTAGTGCGTTTGACACTGGTGAGCTGAAGAGGGAGGCCAGCGGTTGCATTTATAAATTGTGAATATTATGAAGGCAGTATGGGTACATTATTAACTACATATTTCCGTGCCGCAAATACCGTAAATCTTAAAAACGTTTTTTTTTTTTTGTCTTTTTTTCAGATCAACGTAGAAATCTTGGTGTTAACCTAAATGGCGAGATTGTAATTCTTAAGACTTCTTAAAGCTAGATGAAAGGTTGAGGGACGCCATGATGTTGCAAGAGTAGAGCTAAGCAATTTATGAAATAACCTTCGTACTATTTCATTGATTTTTTAAACCACTATAAATATTTTAATCTAGATCGATCGAGCTCTGAGTAAGGACAAGTCGGACGAACAAAACAATAGTAAGCGCCTGGGCCGTTTTTCTAGAAACAGCGTCTCAGCTGAGACGGGGGTAAAGGAAGCACTGTCAAAGCCAGCGTACGAGCTGAACGGGACTCAAACCTCGACTCAAGACGCTCGCGCGTCCCAGCCTTTACAGTGCTTTCCTTCACCCAGTCTAAGCTGCGACACTGATTCCAGCAAGTCGGCCCTGGTGTCTTACCTGCGCATCTATTTATTTTAGAAGGCAGTACTAAGTTTTTTTTACATACAAAATAACGAAAAATAATTCACTGGAATAGAAAGTTTATAATATGGAAAAGTAAACATAAAAATGTCGGTAGGCCTTTCCGGGATTTTATACTTGCAGAGCAACTGAGCCGATTAATCGAATAGTCAATTAAAGGGCGGCGAATAATAATGAAGCTATGTTTTAGTTTGATATTCATTATTGACAAGTGTAAGAGAGAACTGAGAGCCTCTGAAACCCTTCACCTGAATTAAAACCCCCGCATCTGTCTCTTTCAGAATCCTGTGGCCAGGCCCCTGCGTGGAATCCCTTGGCCCAGCTCTTCGCCCAGCCCTCTGCCCTGTCCACTACCGAGCCTGCCGCCGAGTCTGCCTAGGCCCCCCTGGTTGCACAATTTTTTTTTTTTATATTTTTATTCGATTTAAATAAATTATGAACTGTCAAACGTTATGAGAAATTCATTTGCATTCGTTACTGATTTCTAAAGTGTCCAAATCTGGTAAAATTGCTGCATTTATTAGATTTTAGTATCATAAACAAAACAGTGCTTGAGGAAAAAGGGCAAGGGACTTGCTTGGTTCTCTGCACTGTTTTTGTGACACTGGTTAGAACACGGACTGAAAAATGACATCCAATAATGTCATAGACGATGGATGCAAAAAATAGCCAGTGTATTAGATTGGATGCCAATATTGGAATAGCCAATATTTCGGCCAATGTTGGAAAAGCCAGCGTGTAAGGCGCTGGATGCCAATGTTGGTTCAGCCAACTGTGAAACCTCTATGCCAATATTGGATAAAAGAAGCGCAAACCACGTTGGTCCAACGTGGGCTAGAACGGTGGCAAACCAGTGGTCCAACATTGGCACCAATGTTGGACCACCATTGGATCGGGTGGCGTTTTCGAAAATGCCAACGTCAGACCAATATTGGAACCAGTGTTTGCCAACATTGGGCCAACGGGGGTCCAACAATGGTGTGCTGCCTGGGTTGGTGCCTATATGAAAGTCAACGGGTTCATACCGTTAACAGTTTAGCCATACCGGCCACCAGTTTGTCAAAGGGGTCGCCCGTATGGCTCAAAGGGGTCCCCCGTATGAGCCATAACGGTCACCTATTTGGGCAAACAGGTCACTTCTTTGGCAAACGGGTCAGTTGTCTGGGCAAATGGGTTACTCGTTTGGGCAAAGTTGTCGCACGTTTGCTCAAACCGGTGGCCATGTTGCACAAACGGGTGACCGGTGACCGGCAGGCTGTACCGGTTTAATCAAACGGCTCTCCGGAGCCCGTTTAATACTGAACGTACAGGTCGGGGGCATGGGCACGCCAGTTTCAGCAGTGGCAGCCTGTTTCGGGAAAGCCGGGAGCGCCGGTTCATCGATTTACAATCGTCCGCGTAATGAAAGTAATTATATTTATATTTTGATTGAGCTGATGTTCGCTTATACTGCTACAACAATAAACATTTTTTTTACGTAAACATGCGACGTTGCCGAGCCGATATTTTTGACAGAATTTTAAAACTTTGGTGTTCTTTGTTGCTCCAATTTACGTATTCAGCTCGAATCTCTCTCGCAGAGGACGCGAACGCGTGAAAAAATATACTTCTTGACTCCCTTTCGCCTCAATTCAAGACTCAGCGAAGGTAACGCGCGAACACGTGGCTGTACGAACATCGAGCATTGCGAGAGCAGGCCCGCTGTTGCAGCAGTCAAATTACGATCTCGCGCTGGGTGCTTTTTTTCGCTCGGGCGCAAGCCGAGCTTCAGGCCGGCGCGCGCCATTTCCAGGTTTCGAGCGTGGGAAAAGAATTCGCCTGCTTTCCGAGGCTGCAAACGCGGCATAGTCAACTTTCTGTTGCAATTCGAAGAGAGGAGAAAAGCGCGTGTACAGCGGTACAGTGGTTGGTGCACAATCTCCCCTAGCATTAACTAAAAAAAAAAAAAAAAAAAAACTATCCGCGAGTTTTTTTTTTCTTTTTTTTTTTTGAAGGGTGGGGTGCGTCCCGGTGTCCTTCGCCTTGACCTCGCCCCCTTCCTCCCCTCTGGTCAGCTCTGTCACGTGACCCGCAGCAGCGCGCGAGCTACACACTGATAACCATCGAGATCCGGAACGGCGCGCCCAGCAGCCGCTTTTTTCTTTGTCTGCTTGTTCTCAGTTGCAGTTTGAACTTCGCTCGTCCCACCTGCTTCGATCTGTCGTCTAACCCTACGGTCTTATTAGGATGTCTCCGACAACGTATTGGATGTGCACCAAAGCTATCAGTATTCGAAAAGTCCTACGCGTATATCGGCAACAAGCGACTCTTCAAAGAAGTCAGGAATTCTTGCGGTTTGGTTGTGTTCCGCAAATGACAGCTTGTGCGCCGCATCGTGTTGAAACTTCAAGAAGCCTTCTTTCTCGTTTTTGTGTTTGTGTGGTTGTTCTGCTTTGACCGTGTCGACTTATATTTTGGATTACATCTTTCAAGTAAGCTATTATTATGGTTAGTGCACTGCAACCTGCTTGTTGTCAACGATTGACCGTTCTTTTACGCGTACTCTTCCAGATTATCTAGAGAATTATGCAGGGTTTAATGTCGCGGCAGCCGGGAAAATTATTTTTCCCAAAGTCTGCCATATAGTCTGAAATTACCTCGGCAGTATAAGAGTGCATCTTCACATTGCACAGAACGCTTGCACGTTTGTACTTGTCTACGGAATAAGTTGTAATAAACTTCTTGGCGAATTGAAAACGATCTTTTGTGTCTGTTTTTCTGCCCATTTGCAAGCACCTGTGCGAGCACGATTTTTTCCACGTGTTTTCTCCATGTTAGAAATAGGTCTATGAGTTTCGGGACGTCTTAATTAAGTTTCAGATAACCAACCTTCCAGGCGATACCTATTTAGGGCTAGCGAATAAATTGTCTATCCGAATGGAGCATTCAAATATGTGGTCACGTGCCTGGTCGAACGTGCACCCGTATCAAACGTGCACCCGTATCAAACGGGCACCCGTATCAAACGGGCACCCGTATCAAACGGGCACCCGTATCAAACGGGCACCCGTATCAAACGTGATTATGGGATATGGGTACCCGTTTGAAACGGTACCCGCATCGAACGGGTACCGTTTCAAACGGGTACCCGTATCCCATAATCACGTTTGATCCAAACGGATTGACAGGTTTGCCACCCATTTGATTCAAACGGGCGACCAGTTTCCCACCCGTTTGAATTTCAAATGGTTTTTTTCAGTAGGAAAGCCTTACTAAAAGACTGAGTGCATTTATATTAAGCCTCTAAGATTTTTGTAGCATTGTCACGAAAACTTAACATTAGGTCACAAATGCTCGCGTTTGAGGTTTGACATCGCGACAGAAGAGGACAAGATTCATGCACGTTTTTCTCGATTGAAAAAAAAAAATAAAGTGGTGCACATGTTTCAACTTTTTAGCAATAATTTCTCCGTAAATACCTTTTCATGAAGTGCTGCGGAGGCCTGTGCCCTATTCTGCGGATGTGTCACACATTTTGCATTACCTCTTCTAGCTGAATGAAATGAGAGTTACTGCGCAGGCGAGTTGGAAAAGGAAAAAAATAGTCAGAGTGCAGGCGAGCTGGTGTAAGTTGAACATGATTGTAAACTGTTAGCAGTAGTATTGTTTCTTTGGACTGATTGAGTTGTTAGAGGAAACGCATCTTTGAAGGTCAAACCCTTTCTTTGTGTTCAGTAGTGATTCACGTACGTTCGCCGGGTGGCGGTGGTTATGCTAGAATGTGACCCTTTGTGTGAGTGTTTCGCAGCCGAGGTCAAGGGAGATAAGAGAAGGGTACCCAAGTGTCATTGTCCTCTTGTCAAATGTTTTTTTTTTTTTTTTTTTTTCGTAGAGACGGCGTTGGAATTGTGGTATAAAAGGCGTGAACGAAATAAACTTTGCAGCTGAGTTTGAGACGTTGCCTCCTCTTTTTTTTTCTACCTTCTGTTGTGTTCTCTTTCTTCCCCAGTCTCAGGTTTACAATCATGGTAAAGGATCATGGTGAAAAAAAAAAAAAAACCGAGACTAGGGACAAAAATTCGCGACAACACAACACACCACAAAACCTTTTGAGACAGTGTTGTGTTGTCCCGATTTTGTCCCAAAAACACTTTCTCAAAACTTTTTGAGACAGTGTTGTGTTGTACCAATTTTTTGTCACTAGTCTCGTTTTTTTTCACCATGCTCTTCTAGCTGCAGTACACCCTTGTGGAAGGGTGTACTGCTGCCATCACACCCTAATAAAATGGCTTAGAGCAGAATCACACCATTCAGTGAAGGGTGTAAGGAATTACACCGGTTCTTGGGGGTATGAGAAATAACACCTTTTTTCTAGGGCGTTTTTGTACACCAATAAGGGGGTGAGTTGTGACCTATCCCATTTACACCGATAAGGGTGTGAAAATGTTTAGTGGGTAGGCATAAATTGGTTGAGACGTGTGTGATAGTCCGTCTTTCTATTGTGTTGGGAGCTGTACACCAGCTGGCCTGTGTTTTCACCCTTGCTTCTACGATGGACAAAACTGTTCTTTTTTCATTTTTTAGTTCTCTCTTTTAACCCCCATATCCCCCTCCCCTAGGCAGAGTAACCAACCGGGACGAACAAGCCAGATTAATCTCTGTTTTCCTATTCTGATTTTAGAGCGCAGCTCTTAGGCGCATCAACTGAATCAAACGCCCCAAAAGTGAAGGCGTCTGCTCTCGTACAAGAATATATAAAAATGCTTTGCGCAACGATAATTTCCACTTATTATTACATACATAATGATAAAATCTCAATAATTTGTTTTTTATCTGATTCAAGCTAGTCGGACTGTTCATAACACTGGTCAAGCAAGAAAATAACAAAAATTTGAACTTTTTATGACCGATTTAAGATTTATTGTAAATACATCGCTATTTTTCGCAACGTTATAGATTTTCCCAACATTATAGATTTTGCCTCCATACTTTTTAAATGCAAACAGTTCTCACATACGCCTTTCTATGACACCGTGTTTTGTGTCTTCTATAAATCTGGAACGGACAGCGACCAAAGAGCTCACACGCAGATGTCAAGCTTTTATGCGCCGCGGGGAGAAAAGCAGGTCGAGTAGGAACTGTCGGGCGCAATGTCGTTGTAGTGTTTGTGAATATGTCTATGTCGGTGCTGTCTAATATGTGGTACTCGTGTTGTCTGAGATGTATGTAGGGTTCCTGTCTACTCGTTATTGAGGAGTTTCAGCGACGGAGTCGCCACCCTGGTGGCCGGTCGCCGAAAGAGAAAGAGGGGGATAGTTTCGCTGGGCGTTGGCTTTGTGTAAAGGCGTTGGCCGCGAATGTAGGCTTATAAACTTCGGCAGCAAGATTATTACGCTGCTCTAGTGTTCCGGTACGAGCAACGGAGGTGACACTATCCGCTACGACTAGCTACGACCACCGGCCGCAGCGATGCCGGCGATGCAGGCGTCGAAGGAGCGCAACCTGTGTGCAACGCAGTCAGTCGCCGTCGCCCGACGCAGCTCGTTTGGCCAGTTTGGCATTCAGGGCTTTCCGCCCCGGGTTCTTCGTTTGTACTTGGACCCGAGTATTATTTCCTGTGCTTGTGTGTGTGTGCTCAGTGGCTGGATATGGACCTCATAGTGCAGTCCTTCAGACTCAACAGCGACTGAAGTTGACGGCGGAGGGGCTTGCAGCAACGCTTTCGGTTGGTGCACGGGCGTGATGACTACACGGATAAATTTTAAGATTGCTGCTTGCAAGGTGGGCCAACGCGTTCGGTTGTGCACGGGCGTGATAGACACGGATAAATTTTTAAGAATTGCTGCTTGCAAGGTGGGCCATAGTCCGCTTTATGTTGACACGATTTTGAAGTTAAGTATCCGTGCACAAAGGCAATCTACGCGTTTATAATCCACATTGTTTTTGTTGTTTTTTACACGCACGCGACTACTAAGCGAATGCTTCTGTACCGATCACGGAGTGAATGTCTTTGGCCTTACTTGCGGAACGTCCCATAAAAATTCATGTTCGTCAGCAGAAAACTTCCCTTTCGAGGGACCTTTTTGATTGATAATTTTTTCCTGTATCTAGGTGCTTCAATCAACCCGATCGATTAGATTTGCTTTCCCTAGTTTCGACATTTTTTCTGCCACATTCGGCACCTAATGCTTGGCACGATGTATGCTACTGGTGGTATTGTGAATTGTTTACTTCCAAAGCTAAAATTGTAACAAGTTGGACCATTCGTTTGCTAAACATGTGATATGAGAATTCATTGCATAACTAGCGTTTTAACGTTTAAGATTAATAAGAAACGTGCTCTCATGTGATATGCAGGTCTACAGCATAAAAGCTTTGCTGATCCAGAATGGGTGTGCTATAAGGCTAAAGCCTCAAGGTTTTTAATTGTACCAAATTGGTGATTACACGGCAATAAATATTGTGTGTAAAACTGCCCATTGGACGTCGGTGAGTTTTGATCGTGACCATTGGTGTGCTGTTGGCAAATTAGGTAATGGCACACCTTTTCCCTGACCATCTGGCCTCAAGGAACATCGTAATCTGGAATTGTGCTTAAATATGTTTATTTCAAGGTTCAGTTGACCCCTCCATCATTACAGGAAAGGCAGTCTCAAGCCACAACAACAGCAGTGAACACACAATGCATAATAACAGGCACCAGTGTCCAGGCGTATAGTCCGCAGAAGCCAATTTGAGCCTGAATTTTTTTTTGTTTTATTTAGATAGTTTGCATTTATTGTATAATCCGCAGGGCCTGATTTCCGCACCCAGTGCATAGTCCGCCAAGCTGGTGCGTAGTGTCTTCGTGCTTTTTTTCCTGAGTGGCATTTTTTTTCAGAAGTTCTTCGGCGAACGCTCTGTTGAGCCTGAATAACTGCTATTGAGGTCCATATCCAGCCACTGAGCACACACACAAGCACAGAAAATAACATTCGGTGCCAAGTACAAACGAAGCACCTGGGCAGAAAGCCGTGAATGCCAAACGACCAGCGTCGGGTGACGGCGACTGACTGCATTGCGCCCCTTCGACGCCTGCATCGCTGCGGTGGGTGGTCGTAGCAAGTCGTAGCGAGATGATCTCCACTTCAAGCAAGAAATCCTGCCATACCATAGTCAAGATATGTGTGCAAGTGTTCGACGATGTGGGCTCTCTCACACTGGTGCAGCTGTCATCAAGAAAGGTACATATCAACAATGTTCGCACGTTTGAGGCTGAAACTATGACGCATACTTTATCTAAACCTAAATTTATCGGTTTGCGGCTACAAACATTTTCGTTGACGTTGCTTAGATGATGTAACCATTCAGGCCTCGCATTAAATGGTGTTGCGAACTCTTCGGTTGTGTATGAAAACCTATTTTTGCCCTAATAAAAGACATTTTCAAAAATACAAGTGTTCTGCTGGCACATATCTTCCAATTTACAATGCAGAGGCAGAAACAAAAGCAACTGTGTAAATCTACCACTTAGCATAAGCACCTTTTGCCATTCATTCTTCAGCACACTCAAATATCAGCTTAGGATGTTATTGTTTTAGAAGCTTTGCCCTGTTTTGTGAAAAGAAAAAAAACTTAAAAAAGCTTTACCTTTGTTCTCCTGGCATTTAATAAAGACTTAGCAGATCACACACAGCTGATATCACCGTGGCACATACAACTCGAACGACCGATGAGACTATTGCTATTACAATAAAGCTTTCCACAAGAGCCAAAAGGAGGCTTGTAGGGGTGCACAAGTACATCGAAATGTGATTGGCGCTTCCGGGGCTTGTTTACATTATGCGTAAAAACAGGACGATCGGCGACCAGCTGATCGAAATATAACACCAAGGATACCGATGTTTCGATACATAGAACGCAGGATAAAGACCTCAATCGTCCCTTATATGCTATAGCTGTCATACTTTCCATCCAACCGCTTTTTAGCGCAATTAACTAGAACAACCGAAGAGTTCGCAACACCGTTTAATGCGAGGCCTGAATGGTTGCATCATCTAAGCAACGTCAACGAAAATGTTTGTAGCCACAAACCGATAAGTTTAGTTTTAGATAAAGTACGCGTCATAGTTTCAACGCGCGAACATTGTTGATATGTAGTTATGTACCTTTCTTTGGACCCGCGTACATTCTGTTCAACTTGATGACAGCTTGCACCAGCGTGAGAGCTCACGTCGAACACTTGCACACATATCTTGACTATGGCAAGATTTCTTGCTTTCGACTGGCTTGACCACTTCATTTGTAGCATAACGGTAGGTCTTGCTTGAAGCGATGATCGTCTCGCACACGGCAACAAACAGAGAACGACGAGATTTGTTTAATTTATACGCTACCGGTCTACGGGCGTCGCGAATCTATCCCCCTCTTTTCCGCCATCTTGGATCAATCGGAGCGCCCCCTATATTCGCTGAAACTCCTCAATCGTTCGCAGCGTTTACAGATTCGTTTTTTTATCGGCTGCTTGAAATCTCACTAGGTGGCGCAAGTTACCGCCGGATTCCAAATATTTTGCTCGAGTTATTTGTTCATGTACGTTCAACATTCATTTGTCTTTCTAGCAGTTGCGTTGTAGCTACTCAACGTCGCTACGCCCAGGTGGCGCCAGTCGTCGCCCGATTCTAATATTTCGCTTGCTCGAGTCATTTATCTATTCTCTAAGAAGTTCGGCATTTGTTCATCTTTCTAGCAGTCCCGTCGTAGCTACCGACGCCGCTGACGCACGTACGTTCCTTTGCACGTAGCAACGTCCGCCGCTTGGAGACTGTTTGCTGTGTTTAAAAGATATCGAACGAAAACAAGCGCGTCCTGTGTCCTCTTCTGCTGAAAGGCGCGCGGCTCACAGGACTCGTCTCTCATCTGTACTCGACTGCTGGCCGCCCTGTTTCATGAGGAACACGCTCAGCCGTGTTTTGCGGAATGCAGATACGGTGTATCGTGTTAAAGTTTACACGGCACCTCATGTGTAGACGAATAACAAACATGGCTGCGTGTAAAACGAACACGTTTTTACGTGTCCGCTTTGGGATAACTGTTTATACGCCTGGGCGTGTTATTTTTTGCTAACAGTGAGGAAGGGAGATAGACGATGCAGCAAAGCTCCCTCTGCTTGCTTTGTATGCCTTCTCGGGCTAAAAGTAAGCAGATTCAATTTTGCTTTTTTTAATTTTCTTTTAATAACCTCCGTTTTGAGTTGGTCAAAGAATCCGAATACCTGACAAGCGTAGCCGATTCACAAACTAGACTCCCCACACTCAACGAAAAGCGGCAGCCTTGATGTTGTCAGGACGGCGTGGGCGCGACCCATCTGATATTTCACAGTTACCCGCAAAATCTTTCCGATTTCACTCTAATATCGGCGCAATGCTTCGTGGCGCCGTGGGAGACATACCTGTTCTTGGGCAGAAATGCTGTCCAATATGTGAAGATCATTTACTTATAGGAGAGCCGCCCGTTGCGGTTACCCCTACTGAAAAAAACAAAAAAAAAAAAAACATTTGAAATTCAAACGGGTGGCAAACTGGTCGACCCGTTTGAATCGAACATTGTGGCAAAGTTTTCGATCCGTTCGGATGAAACGTGATTATGGGATACGGGTACCCCTTTGATACGGTACCCGATTGATACGGGTGCCGTTTGATACTGCGCTCGTTGAATACGGGTGACCGTTCGACCATGCACGTGACCACACATTTGAACGCGCGATTCGGATAGGCAAATTATTCGCTAGCCCTAAATGGGTATCGTCTGGAAGGTTGGTTACCTTAACCTCAATTAAGGCGTCCCGAAGCTCATAAACCTATTTATAACATGCAGGAAACACGTAGAAAGAATGTGCCTGCGCAGGTGCTTGAAAATGGGCAGGAAAACATACACAAAATATTGTTTTCGATTCTCCTAGAAGTTTATTACAACATATATTCCGTAAACAGTACAAACGTGCAAGCGGTCTGTGAAATGTGAAGAGGCACTCTAAGCTGTTATACAACTGAGAAGATGGCAAGGCAAACAAGAACCGAGGTAATTCTAGACTATAATGGTAGACTTTCGGCAAAATTATTTTCCCGGCTGCCGCGAGAATTGACGCTGCATAATTCTATAGATAATCTGGAAGAGTACGCGTAGAAGAACGGTCAATCGTTGCCAACAAGTAGGTTGCAGTGCACTTACCATAATAATAGCGGAATTAAAAGACTAATCCGAGATATATGTCTACACGGTCAAAACAGAACAATCACAAAAACACCAAAACGAGAAGGAAGGCTCCTTGAAGTTTCAACACGATGCGGCGCACAAGCTGTCATTTGCCGAACCCAACTAAATCACAAGAATTCCTGACTTCTTTGAAGAATCCCTTTTTGCTGATATACGCGTAGGACTTTTCGAACACTGATAGCTTTGGTGCACACCCAATACGTTGTCGAGAGACAACCTAATAAGACCGCAGGGTAAGGGGAGAGATCGAAGCAGGTAGGACGTACGAAGTTCGAACTTTAATGGACAACAAGCAGACAAAGAAAAATGCGGCTGCCAGCGGGCGCGCTACCGGATCTCGCAGGCGCTACTTAAGGCCGATTGACACGGCGGACTGATCCGCGGACGGATTGATCACGTGAGAACATATCCGCGGTTCGTCCGTCTCCCAAGCGCATCCACACGAGGGAGATATCGAGCAGACGACACCGGGGGGGGGGGGGGGGGGGGAGGGAGCTGTACACGAGATGACGCTCTGCGTTTATGAGCGCGCTTTGATGCACGTATTTGTCATGCCGACGCTTCTGTGAAGGTTTTGTAGGGTGCTGAATGAATAATTGCTACGAGCCTTGAACCTTGTGCATTGCATAAGAGCCATTAAGTGTGAGGTAGCGCTAATGTAATCGATACGGATCAATATGAGAAGATCATGACAAATTTTGGCTTACACGATAAAGAAAGATGAATAAGCAATCATGGGTGTATTCGATAGTGTTGCGCCTTTTATATGTTCTGCGTGAAAGTTGTAATAAAGAAGACGTACACCCTTTTTACAACATTTTTCTACCTGCAGGATGGAGGAAAGATGTAGGCAGGCTGTAAATGGCCATTACACCCTTGTTACACCTAGAAATACTCGAAAAGAGTGCAAAATGGTGTAAGCAGGGTGTGGCAAGGTTGTTCATTCGAAAATGCACTCTTTATACACTAATACAAATCTGAAAATGTTTAGTGTGTATACACGCACAATCAGACCTCGCCCCTGCTCATCCTTGACAGCGTTGCGAAAGCTAAAAGCTAAATACTGGCTGGAGCAACCAGCTCTGTGGCTTCTGCCACTTGTCTTCGCACAAGCGGATGCGTTAGGCAAAAACATGAGGGATGCGATGGCAGCAGTTCATTGGGACAGAAAAATGTAGAGTAAACCCTGCTGTCAGCTTAAAGAGTAACTTTCGACAGCAGCCAATACGTTGGCTGGGGAGCAAAACAAAGACAGCTTCCGACTTCGAAGCTGAAACTCTGTTTAGAAACAAGAATGCTGGGTTCTCGTCAGCGGATGGTAGCTGCGGGAACTTAGACCGAAAGTTTAGGGAAAGGGTACACATCCCGGTTCTTCTCATAATAAACAATGGAAGACTTGGACACTGGAGTTGAGACAGCATAAGGCGGCTGTAAGCGCGTGAGACATGAAAGCCGGCTGTTCACTGACAATTGTGGTTTTTTTCCTATAATTTCTAGACGGCAAAATTAGTTCAGCTGAAAGATTGTACATTAATATTTGGTGTGAAGTTTTGGTTCTGACGAGTTTGGTGATCAAGAAAGAAGATCACGTGATTCATTCGGTCGGATAACAACCTTCATAAAGGAGTCTGGAACGTACCAGTGCCGCACCTTGGTCTCACAGTCAGTCAGTTTTAGTGGGTAAACCAGAACCTATTTGAATAATATGCAGCAAGAATAGGAAAAAAACACATCTTCAGGGGAATCGTGTTTAGAAGTGCGCCTATGCCAAACTCGGATTAATTCGAATGGTGCGCGTGCCTCCACCGCCCAAGTGCCTTCGTCGCATATTCATTGGAGTTCATTCGGTCCCGGTTGGACAGCGCTAAACTCATTTATCTCGAACACCTGTTGAAGTTCTTTAAAATGTTATAGCTTGGCTTTCGAAAAATTATTAACCTTATATATTAGTAGATAGTACTGAATGTCTTATTTTTGATTACACCCAAACGTTTCCCCTTGAAACATGCAGTAGATATTGCATTTATTTTGCATGTTTCTTTGTAGTAACGCAAAAGTAATCGATTAGGCAACAAAGTAAATAATCAATTACTTTTTGCTGGGAGTAATTTGTAACGGTCATCCATTACCTTTTAGACCAAGTAATTATAATTGTAAGTAATTACGTTTTTGGAGTAACGGGCGCTAGTCTGGTACTGGAGTGAGGATTTTAGTCGGTTTCGTAGTTTGCACAGTCCGCGTGGAAGAGTTCTATGGTTGTGTGAAAAAATTCACCGGAGAGCCCAGTAGTAGTGCCGCAGACCAGTTCGTCGGAACTGCACTGGGGCTCGTCTCGCACAGCCGAGTGGATCCCCAAAAGCACCACTTGCAGAATTTCAGTCCACGTGCTTGAAGAATCATGTGCTCGAATCGCAGCCTTCATTTGTTCATTTGTATGTAGAATATTTCCTAAATTCAGTCGGATGAAGGTTGGTATGCTGTGGTACTGATGTGGTTCCCACCAAGAAGAGACGACAACTTTCAAGAGAGGAGACTTTCGAATGAACTCTCTCGATCTGTTGTTGCAGTTGCCGGTAGTCCAAAGCGGCTGCCCCACATGGCGATAAACGAACGCGCAATTGTTTCCGCTGTCATATCTTTCATAGGCATTACCTCAGTTCACCGGGTGAAACAATCTACGCACGCCAGCCGGTATCGGTAGTCCCGGGATGGTGGCAACAGTCCTACGATATGAAAGTGGACGTTGCTGAATTTAGCATCCCTATTGAAAATAACCCATCAGCCTTGATGTGTAATGGGACCCTGTTATCCCTTCAAACCCTTTAAACCCGTCAGCCCTTTAGACCCATCAACCCTTTAGACCCGTCAACCCTTTAGACCCGTCAACCTTTTAGACCCATAAACCCTTTAGACCCAACAACCCTTTAGATCCATCAACCCTTTAGACCCATTAGCCCCTCAGAAATAGAATTCTCTATACTCCGATTTATAATTAGTGTACAACACTGTCAAGGCTACTGACACGCGCATGTGGCTTCATCAAGTGCAAAGGCAAAGGTACGCATCCAAGTCATCTCTTTGGTCGTCAAACGACGGCATTAGCTTATGGGGACTGAGGTACTGTGACGCAGTAACTCCATGGGGTCCTTCACCACCGCCCGCACCATGCCTGTCACTTGCCGACCCCTCGGCCTCAATCACCTTAATCACCCTAAGCTTAAGCTGGAGCGCTCTCTCCGTTCTTTCCTCCAGTTCGGCTTTCTGGCAGAGAGCTTCTCGTTCGGCCACTCTGTCCTGTCTTTGCCGAGCTCGTTACTGATCAACCCATGTTCGTAATTCTGTTCCTGCCGCGGACGCCAGTTATTTTCAGGTTCTTTATGGTAAAAAGAAAGGAAACTGAGAGGTCCGTCTGATTTTTGATATCAAAGAAATATATTTGCACCCAGTTGTTCTACTTTCTGAATCCCCGCAAATAAAAAAAAAGAAACTTATGAGCAAATAAATAAAAGAAAAGGGCGGTCATCCAAACTTCGAGTTGCCAAGGTTGGCACTGGTTTACGCTGGTGGTAGAAGCCGGTCTCGTTTGGCTCCAGCTGCAGGCGTACCGATGGTGACCAGTCAACCGGTTGTTGGGATGGCTTTGCCGGTTCGCTCTTGAGCCAGGCTTGCCGTTCAGAGTTGACGGTGAGGACAGGTCGGCCGACTTCTATGGATGACAGCTTTGCCGGCGTATTCCGGAGCCAAGCTTTTTTCCGAATGCGTCCGCTTTCGCCCTGAATCTCCTCGTTCTCCTCGACTTCCTTTTCTTTCCTCCCCTTTTATTCTTGTCTCCTTTCATTTTCTTCCTCTTTTTGTCGCCGTATTGATCACATCATTACAACACGCAGTCATAATTTTTGCCTAGTATTTTAAGCACTAAAATGTTGAATTAGAAATTGCATACAAATACAACTGGCAGGCTACAGTTTTTCTTAAGGCCGGTTCAGACACTTGCGTTTGAGTGCGTTTGACGGCGTTGCGTCGAGAACCGAATGCGAGTCACCGGCACATCTGTGCTTCGCATGAAGCGTGGAATCCAATTCGAGGAATCATCTTGGCACGCGATATAAGCAGCAGGGATGTGCTGGTTTCTCACAGCCACAACGCAGTCAAACGCAACTGTGTGAACCAGGCTTTACTTCAACAAACTTCTGGGAGTTGCTTGTAATTGTTTGACGGGTGTGTTTGAAGGCCCCACAGAGATTTCAAAAAACCTCTTAGAACTTTCTAAAGGGCATTTCAAACCCTTTAAGAAAGATTCTGATGTGGCCCAGAACGCATCAAGGAATCTTAAAGGGTCCTTCAAACCTTTTAAGAAATCTTTGAAGTCCCACTTAGACCTTTCAAAAGGTTTTGACGGGCCCTTTAGGCTTTCTTAAAGGGTACGTCAAACCCATCAAAACGTGTTGATGGGCCCTTCAGACTCCCTTGAGGGGTACGTCAAACCCGTTAACAATTCTTGAAGGCCCCCTCAAACCTTTTAAAAAGTTTTGAAGGGCCCTTTAGACTTATTTTCAATAGGGATGGGGTGGTTAATACATGCCAACAAGTGTCACATTCCCAACGATGAGGGGCATGGTCTACTTGCGCCATCTAGAAACCCCAGACGCCGGTACCCTGTAAACGTTTCTATGGAAAAATTCGTTTTCTCGCCATAAAATAAAAATGAGGGCACAGTTACCAAAGCAACTCCAGACATAGGTTGTTGATGGGCGTTGGCATCGCCTCGCAATAAAACGGGAGCCTAGAAAAAACTGGAAGTCCAAACGCGATTGAAATTCTGCTCAGTTTGTATAAAAAATCTTGCAAGAGAGACGAACTTTCCGCTATTAAATGCATCTAGGCAGACCCATGAAAACAGTATGTTTGATTAAGATAGCCGGGACTATGCCCGACCCCTTTAGCCAGTTAGATTCACGGTATAGTACCGTTCAAAAACATTCCTGAACGCATTTTGCGCGACATACCTCCACGAGCCGTACCGAGGGACCGCAGTCAGGGTCATAAGCAAGGTTTACGCTCCCCACGTTGTCTGCGGTGTGGCGCAGTCTCCAGCAGCGAAGTCGTTTTTCTTTCGCTTGCACAGTGAGAGCTTGCCTGTGAAGCTGTGGCTTGGAGAAAGGGGTTTAATTGTGCCTGGCGGGGTCAACTGCCCACTGTGTAAGGAACCCGAAACGATTGAGCATGCCTTCCTGTACTGTTGGGAGGCCATTGTTTTTGGGGGATATTTTGAAAAGAACCTTAAAAAAGAAATTATGCATAACGTCGTATACAATACGATTAATTCCTGCTGAGCCTTATTCTGTTGTTCCATATGACATGATTATGTTTCCTGCACTCTTCAATCTGTGGAAATCTCGTACGTCTGTGAGGCATGCTGAGCAGCCCCCGAAATCTGCACGCCTGTTTTTCATTGAGTTGATTCCACAAGTCAAGAGTGCATATGAGTACAACCAGACACTGCCCGAGTGGGCAGATACGTTGGAGAGTTTGTGCAAG
Organism: Ixodes persulcatus; assembly: GCA_013358835.2. Classification (NCBI taxonomy): domain Eukaryota; kingdom Metazoa; phylum Arthropoda; class Arachnida; order Ixodida; family Ixodidae; genus Ixodes; species Ixodes persulcatus. Next base: position 119,934 of record JABSTQ010010524.1, read on the forward strand.
ATAAAAGAATTTTAAATGTACAGCTTCCCGAAAGCATCGGGTAGTGCATGGTTTTAGTGTAAACATGTAAATACGCGCTGAATAAAGAAAAAACAAAATAGCGGTGTGGCGCAGCGGCTATTGCGCCGGGCTTTCATTCCGCTCTCCCGCGTTCGAACCCACTTAAGTTCTTACTTTGTTTGGTTCATCGCGGCGCTATTGTGGACCGTCGAAGCGTAGAAAAACCATAACTTTTATCTTTTTCATGCTTCCTTTATATATATATATATATTTCCTGATCCGTAGCTTGAAACCTCTTATCGCATTTAAATTGGCTTTGGCGTTAGCGCTGATGATTTAGAACTTTTGTCAACATTTTGCCTGATTTCCATTCCCTTCCCTTCCCTCCCTCTTCCCTTCTTCCCGCCCCTCTTGCACACCAGCACGGCGTTCCTTGTCGCAATTTCAATAGGGTGTGTTTTTAGGATCTTCATTTTCGCGTTTTATATTTTTGAAGAATTGTGGAATAAAAATCGTGCGCTCTTACCGGGAGAAATTAAGCTTTTCAATTTGTCATATCGAAATTCGGGGCTTGATGAGTTACATTTAAAAATATCAGTGATTTTAAATAAAATTCACTATGGCGCGTCGGTTTCAATACGTGATTATTTTTATTCTCGCCAAGAAAATTAAAACATTTTACAGATACTACACAGAAACCTAGTGTTCGAGCTCATATGATATTTCTTGTTTATCACATTTTTGTTTTTACTTATACATAATGTCTATATGAATGGCCAAAGGCCCAGCTCCGGCACCGCTTTTAAGCATTTCGCCCCTACCGTACTCCCCATCCTTCATTTTCCCACGAAAGAACCGCGGTTCAAAGGGTAGGGAGAGCAATTAAAATATGCTAGAAAAGGAATAACTGAATTTTCTCTTGAAGTAGCTCAGGTATTTTTGTAACTTAAAGCATTGTCGGCGCGATATTTATTAAAGCTAAAGCCTTAAATGTCTTATCGTTCAGTCGACCTTCAAAGTCATGGAGCGAAAACACATCGGAGACATAAAAGGTACCAAAACGTTTACGCGACCACTCACGCGAATTAAAGGCAATAAATTTATGAAGATGACAATGCGAATTAAGAGGAATCAAAGTGAAATATGAGGAATTAAAATGAATTAAACGTAAGTAAAGAGAAGTATAATCAATGGGATTTAAGAAAGACTATAAAATGAATTGAGAAGAGTCAAAGTGAATTAAGAGGAATGAAAGAGAAGTAAAAGGACTACGAGGAATTGTGTGCGTGAAATCTGGAAATAACATATGAAACAAACAAAGAGAATGTCAGAAAAGATAATGTGAAAAGGAGAACGTGAAGCAAGGCAAATAATGTGTCTGTCTTGTGGGAGACGAGGGTGCAAGACGACTGGGCTGAGGGCACGTGACAGGCGGTCGGCTGAAGAGTCACGAGCTGGCGCCAGACAGAGCGTGATGCGCGAGGCTGGGGTAGGGCAGGAACGATGGATCCGTTCTGGCTGGATTGGCCCATGGCGATCCCCGGAGCGGTCCACCAGCGAAGTTCTGACCAGGACCGGAGGGAACGGCAAGCCTGGCCATACCGGCCTGGGCCATGTTCATCCCTGAGTGGTTCCGCAGCGAGACCTGGGCTATGATAGACTGGGACACCTAGCCGCAGCGCTGGCGTGGGAAGGACGATCCGCAGGCCTGGACACGGACTCCGACTGCGAGCTCTGAACTACGGGCGACAATCAGGGTCGGCGGGACCGGATGTGCAACCGGGAAGTACAGTAAGCCCATTCGCTGTCTTCTCGATGTGTTGTGTCACTCCCTGGGAGACGCGCGAAGCACGGTACCGATCGGGCAACGATTGTTATAGAGCGAGAATACCCCAAAGAATACCACAGTCTTTTATGCATCGGCGCTTGGGCTTTCGCCTTCAAGTCGTCTTAGGGATAACATAAGAGACCCTGTAAATTTTAGCTTCGTTATCGCGCAATAGGTGTCATGCCAACAGGTCTCTGCGTCAATACTTAGCCTCCACGGACTTGCTTCCATCCTCCAGTATCATTTAAGATGGTGTGGAAGCGAATATATGAGTCGGCGGTGAAGCAAAGTAGAAACTATTTGTGATCTTCGAGCTAGCAAATTCGTGGACACATGTAAAAGGGTACCTAGAATGTCTCTCAATTTCAAGACTTTCAGCTGGTTTTAGCCTCCAAGGAAAGGGGGTTTTCGGAGAGAAATCGGTTTTAACAAGTTTCATAAAACTTGTTCTGGGTGCAAAAATCAGAAATATCGGGTTTTACCCGAAAACGAATCAAGGTATTGTTCATGGTACTTCTTCTGCCTTTCTACTGCCCTATCATATAACAGCTATTTTGGGGTTCAGCTATAATTAAAAATGAGTCAGCACGCACTTGAGTTAAAGAAAAAGTAAGCCATTCTACCCTGAGAAGATGGAGGACCAGCGAAACTGTTTAGCACACGACACATACGTGACACCGAATTTCAAGCAAAGGTAAGGACACATTTATTGTCTTCATCGGCGGTCATCATGACGAAAGGTACGCACACACATGTCAAGGACAATCGCCGCCCCGAGGAGCCGGAGGAAACTAGACACGCGCGACGGGACTGCCCCCCGGCGGAATGAAAGGAAACTAGGCACGCAAGCGCTTGGAACGACGACAAAGAGGGGGCAGTGCGAGCCCGCTCTGGGCAGAGCCATAGATAGGGAAAGAGTTTGGCTATCTTTTGTCCTCGCTGAAGCCAGGCGGATCCTTGACTCCTCCCACCGGCGTTGACGTTGGCCCTAGCAACTGCGTGGCAACGACGAACGCGCTGCACACGACACGCTCCTGTCCACCATTTTGTTCTTATTCCCCGTACGCGCGCGTAGGCTACCCTACTGAAAAAAAAAACATTTGGCGCCTATATGAAAGTAAACGGGTTCATACCGGTAATAGTCTAGCTATACCCGTCACCAGTTTGTCAAAGGGGTCGCCCGTATGGCTCAAAGGGGTCCCCCGTATGAGCCCTAACGGTCGCCTATTTGGGCAAACAGGTCACTCCTTTGGCAAACGGGTCACTCGTCTGATCAAATGGGTCACTCGTTTGAGCAAAGTTGTCGCACGTTTGCTCAAACCGGCGACCATGTTGCACAGACGGGTGACCGGTGACCGGCAAACTGTACCGGTTTAATCAAACGGCTCTCCGAAGCCCGTTTGATACTGAACGTACCGATCGGCGGCATGGGCTATTTCAGCCTTGGCAGCCTGTTTCCGGAAAGCCGCGGGAGCGCCGGTTCATCGGTTTACAATCGTCCGCGTAATGCTAGTAATGATATTTATATTTTGATTGCGCTGATGTTCGCTTATATTGCAACTGCAATAAGCGATTTTTTTATACGTAAGCGTGCGACGTTGGCGAGCCGATATTTTTGACAGTACTTTAAAAATTTGGCGTTCTTTGTTGCCTTAATTTACTTATTCAGCTCGAATCTCTCTCGCAGAGGACGCGACCGCGTGAAAGAATATATTTCTAGACTGTATTTCATCTCAATTCAAGACTCAACGAAGGTAACGCGCGATCACGTGGCTGCAAGAACATCAAGCATTGCGAGAGCAGGCCCGCCGTTGCAGCAGTCAAATTACGAGCTCGCGCTGGGTGCTTTTTTGGCTCGGGCGCAAGCCGAGCTTCTGGCCGACGCCATTTCTAGCGTTCCAGAGTGCTGAAATGCGCGCGTTTCGCCTGCTTTTCGAGGCTGCAAACGCGGCGTGCAGTGGCGATTCCAAGAGAGGAGGAAAGCGCGTGTACAGCGGTCGGTGCACCCTCTCCCCTAGCATTGACTGCATTGCCACAAAAAACCAACCGCATGTTTTTTTGTTTTTTTTTTTTTTTTTTTATAGAATGCATGAGGAGAGGGTTGAGGAAAGGGGAAGGGGGGGGTGTCCCGGTGTCCTGCGCCTTGACCTCGCCGTCGCCCCATTCCCTCCTGTCTGGTCAGCTCTGTCACGTGACCAAAAAGAGAGGGGAGGGCACGCTACACGTTGATAAGTATAGCCAGATCCGGCAGTGTGCGCGTTGGCAGTCGCTTTTTTAGATGCGGAGCATCTCTTGCTCGGGGCTATGTCCCGCGGCGTCGGCGTTGTAGTCTGCACTCACACTACGCATGCGCAACTCTCCTCCTTCCCTCTCTGCAACAGCTGCGCGTTACTCTCTCCGCTCTCTCTCTCTACCAGCTGCGCGTGCACTTCGCGTGTGTTCGATTCTAATCACACCGCGCGCGCATGCGCAACTCTCCTCCTTCCCTCTCTCCAACAGCTGCGCGTTACTCTCTCCGCTCTCTCTCTCTACCAGCTGTGCGTGCACTTCGCGTGCGTTCGATTCTAACCACACCGCGCGCGCATGCGCAACTCTCCTCCTCTAGTCTCCTCTCCTTCAACTGTGAGTATAAGCAGCGGTAGCTCCTTCTCTCTCTCTGCGCGCGTTCAGTTCAGCGCTGTTGACTCCACTTCACTCCGTTCTTCCGATGAAGTGTGATGGAAGGAGCAGTCCCGTCAGTTAGTGGGTTGGCGCAAGCAAGCGTCAGCACCACCCCACAAACTCACAGCAACGCTACGTCCACTGAAGACAAACTGCGCAGCGAAGGGCACGCGACGCTGAGCACAAACGCTTGATGCGAGCGGCAGACCCTGAACTACGGCAACGAGAAGCGGCGTCCATTCGTCAACGTCGAGCGGCGGATGCTGAACTACGACAACGTGAAGCAGCGGCGGGTCGAGAACGTCGAGCAGCCGAACCTGAGGTTCGGGACCGTTGCTCCGCATCATCCCATGGTTCCCCTCGGGAAGATGGTGTAATTGTTTCTTTGTCTGCTTGTTGTCCGTTGCAACTTCGTTTGTCCTGCCTGCTTCGATCTGCCGCCTTTTGCTGCGGTCTTATTTCGATGTCTCTCGACAACGTATGGGATGTGCAATAACACGTGGGTCGCCTTTTCCAGATCGGGGCTCACGAACACTTGTGGTTGATGTGGCTTGCGAAAGTGAACGGGCTGAAGGGCCCGAATCATTGTTTTAAGTCGCGTAACGTAGTTGAGAGGGTCCTGCAACTCCGCGCCTGGTGAGGCAACTAAAGGTCCCCTAGCAGAAGGAGCGAATATCCGGAGACTATTTATGCTACAGTACAGTCAATGTTCTCTTTCAGCGTTGTTCAAATTCCTAGAAGAATCATGAGAGGGCTTCTCACCTTGTTGTTGTGTCTGAAGTCTTAATGCTGCTTTTGGTTGCCTATGAAATCTCTGGACTAGCCGGTTAGAAACGGGATGGTATGCTGTCGTCGAAATATGCTTAATACCGAGTAGGTGTCAAAGTTCTTCGAATAACCGGCTTTGGAATTGTCGTCCTCTCTCCGTTGTTTTGTCGCCGGTACGCCAAATTGACTTACCCAAATTGCCAAAAAGGATTTCGCGACTGTCTCTGCAGACACGTCCACAATGGTCCATACTTCGGGACAACATGTGAATCGGTCGACGCATGTCAACATGTAGCGCAGAAAACGCGTAGACGTCCATAATACTTAAATAAAAACCTATTTAATCATCATTTCGAATTCGGAGCTAGCTAGCTCTGTTTTCTGCTTTCTGTTGGGTCTTTCGACCGCCACACAATAAAGGCTATGCTGTCACGCGCCCAGACCACATTTAAACATAAAATAAAGTATTTTGATTGTAGTTATCTATTAACCCATATATAAGAACGCAGATGATACACATTCCTTACTAAAAGTGCTCAAAAGGTCTCAATTGTGGGTATTTTATTATTATTTTGAGGTCATTCTACATGTTAGAAACTTGACAAATGCACCACTAAGCAGATTTGTTTTACAACTTGAAGCGTTTGAATTAATCTCAACGATGCGCTTGTTGCATAGAGAGGTGCTTTTCTCCTAGCACACAGCGACCTCGTTTGATTTGTACGAAAGCCGCAAAGTGGTCGGTAAAATTTAAACCGTTTAGTTATGCTGGGCGTTCTGAATGAAGGCTTGCAGTCATATTTATTAAACTAAGACAAAGCTATTAATTGTTTATGTGCAAGCGTGTTCTTTTATTTATGGAGCTGTAGATCGTTGCTCATTAAGAGGTAAAGAATATTCTTGGTGGTACTATTTCCTTCTTATAAAGGAGATACATTACTTCTTGATGTTTTAGTCTACCTCTCCGACGTAGCCATGTTCAGAATACTCCCTTTACCCCGGCCATGTCTAATTGCTTTCTCAAGAAGTCCAGCGAGCTTTTGCGTGGTTGGTTTTCGTCGGTATTGTACCTCAGACGGTAGAACACATCAAATCGCGCCTCGTGCAGTCTACCCGAAGACGTAAAGCATGCCTCCTTTGCGTGACCAACGTTTGAAGACCGCAGAAAGGCACCAATGGATACGTTCGGCAAGGTTGACATCAACACCAACACAACACAAATACTCATGTTCCCGAAAGGTGTATGAACCAATCGGTCAGCGGCACTCTAACCGGTGCTGGACCTGATGGATGCGGCGGGACTATCTTCTAGAATCTAGACTTTAAAAAACAAAATGACAACCTAAGCAGTGCATATCGCAACATGGAGAACGTCCACCCTAATTGCTCTATGCGCCTCGCCTCGGCAGAGATGTACACATGGGCTAAGGCACCGGGGGCCTTAGCCTATGTGTGCGTGTGCGTGCGGGCCCGCACGCACACGCACGGATGGCACGCACGCCGCCCACACGTGTGTGACTCCTGGACAACATAACTATAAAGATATCTATTGATACTATTTTTATGACGCATGATATTTGCTATTAGTCTTATAAAACAGTAATATATTGATAAATTGACTAAGAATTTGTAAGGTCACGTGACATATTAACTTTAAAAACAATTAAATGTAACCTCTCTATTTTAATATCCTATAGTTACTTATAAGAAAGCATAACATGTACATAAAAGCATATTATATCCTTATATTATAACTTATAAGTCACGTGACCTTTTACGTGGATGGAGCCTTATCTCCTCCCGATTTGGCTACGTCCCCGGGCGTGGATGTAGCCTCGGCCAATATTATTTGGGTAGTCTTCCGACACCATAATATATCGCCTAGCCAAAAATGAAAAAAAAAAAAAAATATTTTTAAGGGGTGTCAGTGTCCCTTTAACATTTTACACAATCGTTCATTGCTTTGAGTTTTGTTCCAAAACAGCCTCTAATCCACAATCGCATCTGCTTCATGCTCACCCAGTGGAACCTGAATTTCCTAATAATTCAATCTACCGATACAGAAACCTCCCAAGGTGTATCATAAAACGAACAACATTTGTACTTCGTAAGGTGGTGAAATATACGCGTTGCCGTCATGGTCGTTACCACCACCACCATCGTCATCATAGTCAGTATTATCATCAGTATCAGGGGCCTCATGAAGAGCCTTAGCTCAGGGCCCCTAAATTCCTTAATCCAGCCCTGGTCTCCCCTCCCCTTCCTCTTCGTGTTCCCGTTGTTACTCAGCTCCGCCAAACCACGTACTTGGCTAAGGGCAAGCACGTGGCTCTGTTTTTGTCACGGCTGGTTAGGTAACCCACCAAATCACGGCATAACCTTCGTCCACGAAATTCAAGAAAAAAAATTACTAAGTGAAGCAAAGAGTCAGTAAACCGCGGACGACGCGGCAGCTCCTAGAAAATGAAAACAAAAGCCGTCGCCTGCGGGCTGCATAGCACAGTTCGAGAGATTTCTCTTCCCCTGCTTGGTCGTTTTCCTGGGGCCCTCCCATGAGGCACTCGCGGGCTGGCCATGCCGGGGAACGAGCAGCGCACTCGTTTTGTCCACCCAGCCAGCGGGCTTCTTCGTTTGCTTCGATTTGGAGCAGTGCCATTTCCCAAAGAACACGAGGATTCCTCTAGCTTTTTTTTTTCTTCTTGCAGCTGCGTTTCTTTTGGCGGTCTGAGCAATTACGAGGGTCGGGTAGTTGCTTCTGTGGGGGGAGCCAAAGCGCGAAGCGGGGAGATGGTCTAGGCGAGAAGAAAGCACCCCTTGAACGAGGTAATGCCTACAGACGTGGCAAGTCGAGGGAATAAAGTATCGCAACTCACAAGGCAAGAGGAGGCCTAAGCAGGCTGTAACAGGTTGCAAAGAGAGAGATCGCACTGCAGTCTACGTTGAAGCGCCGCTATAACGGCCGTCAACGGAGACATCAAAGAATCGTAGAATTCTCGCCTGTATTTCTGTTTCTTGTTTTCCAAACTACATTAGGTGCTTGGCGAGCCAGCCTGCTATGTTCAGGCGGGCATTCTATTATACATCGAGACTGTTTTACCCTTTTCGAAAAACGACCATAAAAATAGAAAACATGTTGAAATAAAAAAGAGGATCGCCAGTGAAGGTTTACCACAGAAGGACGACCACGTCCACCGGAGGTAAACTTTTTGAAATTTTCAAGAATGCCTTGTTATAACTTTTCACAGGAACGGAGCTGCAACGAGAAATTTCATAGGAATGCCTCTACAATTAAAATGCACCTTCGCTGAAATAGTGAGCTTTCTACGTGCAGGTGTCTGATTTTGCAGTGCATTTTACATCGACACCGTAGATTCATGCCACCGTATAGCTACACTCTAAAAAAAAAGACCGTGCGTCTACTTTCTCGCACAACACTCGGAGAGCCAAGCACCGCAACTAACGAAGGAAGCTCAGCAAATAACGAACATTTGCTTAGACTAAAAAACGCAGTCTCAGTTGTGACATTAAGTAATGCAAAATGTCACGCTTCCATTGATCAGTGTAGCAACTCAGACTGCGTTTTTTGGTCTAAACATATGTTTTGGCATCGTCATTCGCTGAGCTGCCTCCGTAAGAGTCGGTGATTGGCTCTCCGAGTGTTGTGCGGGAAAGTAGACGCACGGGCCTTTTTTAGGGTGGACTACTATTGGATCAGATTGTGTCAACATATCATTACTTCGTGACATGAATTTTGAATTAATGTATGGACACGGTACAGGCAGCGAAAATAAACCTTCTATAAACAGTAAAAGGTTGTTGATGATTGCTTTTAGAATTTTCACTTCCCCTCCTTCTTCTTCTTCTCCTCCTCCTCCTCCTCCTCCTCTTCCTCCCCCCTCACCCCTGTAAAATACACTTCCGGAGTCGCTGCAGCTAGGTGACTGGTGCACGACTGAAATAAACCGCCTGCTCCTGGTATCGAACCAGGGACCTCTCCATTTCAAGTGGAGCGCTCTACCAACTGAGCTAACTGTTTTTTTTTTATATCTTTATTCAGTAGACGGGTAGACACATACACAGTTTTTTTTTTTTTTTTTTAACTTAGAAGATTCATTTTAAAAATGCCGTGAAAGGTACACTTATGCGGTTTGTGCATGTGAGTTATACGGCCAGGGGGACATAGTATAAGGGGCTAATCGTAACGATCAGTCGGCTAATTAATTTAAATTTGTTAATTAACTTTTTAAATAATGAAAATAGAAAGATGGTTCCAATTAGAAACTTGCTCAGCGTCATCGAACACCACTAAATCATTAATTTTCATAACGACTTTAAGCGCGTGAGAAGTGTACTAGTGAACTGAAGTTACCACTCGTGGAGATGGTACAAGGCTGGGGCTAGATAAGGGACGGAAGAATAGCGCGGGCTGCTTACCGCACCCGCTAGCCTTGTGCCTGCTCCACAAGTAGTAACTTTAGTGAACTACTACGCTTCTCACGCGCTCAGTCTCTCTGCAAATTACTGATTTAGAGGTTTAACGGTGACGCTCAGCAAATTTCTAATTGCAACCGTATGTCTATTTTCATAATTTAAAAGTAAGTTAACGAATTTTAATTAATTAGCCGACTGATCGTTACGATTACACCTTACACTATGTCCCTCTGGCGGTATAACTCACCTGCACAAACCGCATACGTGTAACTTTCACGGTTTTTATTTAAGAAATCTGATAATTAAAAACAAAAAAAACGGTATATACACATATATGCACACATATTTACACTTTTAAAACGTATACGCACTTCAAAAACAGCCTCCCAGCGTGAATGGGCTGTGATTTAAAATTATTTCACATGTGTGAGGTTATCCAACACATTGATCCACTGTGGCGGGTACTTGCTCTGATCGTATACGCCTTTCACCTAAGTAACAAGATCAACAAAGAAGACTCGCGCTGTGCTGGATAATCGTTGGGCATGCCTCACAGTCATCCAAGGTTTCCACAAACTAGACAGACCGAGAACCGTGTTAACCTGATTTCGCAACTTTTTCTTCGTTAATCACATATGGTGTCATCATGTTGGCATGAATGTACCTTACCGCCATCCCCTGACATCTAATGCGTCTAGTAAAACACGCCTTTCAGGTAAAAAATGAAATGGAAAAACAAAATGTTGAGCGGAAATCTTTCGTGCGACTCCATAGGTAAAAAAAAAGGAATTTTGAAAAGACATCGCCCCCAAAAAAAACAAAAAAAACGCTTCATCCCAGCAGTGCAAAAACAATGTTCAATGGTTTTTCGGACTTTGCAAAGCGGGCAGTTTACGCCCCCCCCCCCCCCCCCCCCCCCCCCCCCCCGCACGATAATGCCCCGTTCGCCTAGCCAGAGTTTAACAGGCAGGGAGTTGCTATGTAATCGAAAGAAAAAGGCTCGAGGTACACCTAAGGACTTCTCACGAGTTGTGAATACGAAAGCACGCACTCCGCTCTTCGCTCCCCTCTTTAATCTGCGGCGTACAACGCGCTGGCCTTGGGCGTGAAACGGTGGTGCCGCTGCCTCGCGGACACGCAGCGCCATCGGGTGAGCGATCGTTCAAACTGTCGTGTGCCTTGCGGCGCGAGGAAGGAACAGACAGCAACGTAGTTTCCAGCAGAACGAACTGCTTTGCTGCTTTGTTTATTCCATGCGCCATATATATATCCCCTTCAGCAGCGATGTCCACAATTGTACATGCAACCTTTGAATGCCCGCAGAGAGCTTAATTTGCTTTCCGCAGCCTTGAAGCGCGGCGTCTACGTTTGTACACGAATGCTCCGCGGATCGGTGGCGCCATCTCGTATTTGCGCCGCGAAGTAGAAACATGAACCTTCGTTCAAAATGGCCGTCTCCACTTACGGATCCCCGGGTAAGCAAACCTTCATTTTTTCGTAATACATACGGGTAAATGAACTGTACAGGCGCAATGTTTATAGCATGATTAAGTTTAAAGCCTAGGGTCTACGCACATAGACATTTGTTTGCATGACAACACGAAGAAAGTGCATTAGTGACCTCCGATAATCTTGCGTGCACAATTGGGCACGTGGTTTTTCAAAGCCTGCATCCCCCATGAAGTATTTCGATGAGGTCTTACGGATTTTGTTCAAGTTTTTTGTGGTTCAGGATGGTATCACTTATAAATGTTATCCGTTATAGGTCTAAATGATCATTCCAGCCGCCGCGAAAGAGCGACAGTGACATCGGCACAAGCACTTCTGCCTAAAATTGCCGACGAAAACATCTCAGATGGAGACTTTTCAGATGATGAAGCTGACGACAGCATTGCAATCGTGGTGAGTATTACTTTTACTAGTTATTTGGATCAATATTTGTATTGTTTAATTAATTCCGGGCTCTTTGGTATTAATGTGCACTTTAGCCTCAAGCAAACGAGGACTCGCCGACTGATCGTGCCGCCAGTAGCGAGGGGGAAGAGGAAACTGAAGCACCTCTACCTAAAAAGAAAGAAATCTCGGTGAAATGGGTTTCCAAGGATTTCGAGCCGACAAACACTGATTGCTCGCACATCCCTCAAGGCGGGTCAGCTCCATTAGAGCCACTTCAGTATTTCAGCAACTACTTCCCAGATAACATATTTAGTGACCTCGCACGATTCACAAACATTTATTCGCTACAGCGGGACGGAGTTGAGCTCCATGTCACTCCCGAGGAGATAAAGGTGTTTGTCGGGATTCTGTTGCGCATGGCAGTGCTAAAGCTTCCTCGAGTGCCAATGTACTGGCAGGAGGATACAAGGATTACTTGTATTTCTAATGCCATTTCCTGCAAGAGATTTTTCAAACTCAGAGCAGCATTGCACGTAACCGACTAAAATGCTCCACGGGACCCTACTCCTGACAAGTTTTGGAAGGCCAAGCCAATCGTTGAGGCAGTAAGAAACCGGTGTCTCCAGCTTGAACCTCAGGCCGATAGTTCTATCGACGAGCAGATGATACCATTTACCGGAAGAGTGGCTGCAAAGCAATTCATTCGCAGCAGGCCCAACCCCGAGGGTGTGAAGGTGTTTGCTCGATGCAGTGCAGATGGGATGGCTCACGATTTTGAACTCTACCAAGGAAAAGGCACAGGCGTCAGTACAGACCATTCATACCTCGGCCTTGGTGGATCTGTTGTAATGCGTTTAGTGGAGCACCTTCCACAGGGGAAGAATGTGACGTGCTACATGGACAACTACTTTTCATCACTGCCTCTTTTTCGCGAGCTGAAAGCCCTCGGCATTTTGTCATCTGGAACAATAAGGTCCGACAGGCTCCAAGGATATCCGCTAAAGAGTGACAAAGAGCTAAAGAAAGAAGGACGCAAGGAAGGAAGGAGCAAGAAGACGTGGTCATCGTCCGGTGGGACGATAATGGACCAGTCAACATGATTTCAACGATTGTTGGAGTGGGAAATCTAACTACAGTGAAGAGGTGGAGCGAAGCATTGAAAGAACATGTAGACACAGACTGCCCCGAAGTCATTGCGATGTGCAATCAGTCAATGGGGGGTGTTGACAAACTTGATTTCTTGATGGCCTTGTACCCCCTGCCTACGAGTACAAGAAAGTGGCCGGTCAGAGTGATTTCACACTTCATCGGTTTCGCCGTCTGCAACAGCTGGATTGAATACGTCCGGGATGCCAGCGCAGAAGCTCTCCCCAAGAAGGAGGTGAAGGACGTAATGGCGTTCCAGACTGACATTGCACGAAGCTTGATCGCAAGCAACAAGAGCGAGCCAAGGAGGAGGGGACGGCCAAGCAGCAGCACACTAACACCTGCGAAGCAAGCACACAATGCCAAGCCAATGCCGACCAACTCTACAAGGCTTCAAGGCACCAACCACTGGCCGATGCACATCAGTGCGAAATTCGCCCAGAGGTGCAAAAACCCAGGCTGCACCTCCAAGTCGCGCATTTGTTGTCGCAAGTGTAATGTCTTCCTTTGTTTGAGGGCAACAAATGACTGTTATTATGAATTCCACAACAAAAAGTAGCGGACCTTGGCTTCTGAACAGGAACAATAATTTATGAAGATCTAGAGCGCAAAGTTGAAGTCTCAAGCAAATGTATGTGCCTGATGAAACTGAAACAGTACTGTCCCCATTAAGGCGCCCTGTCCACAAGTGTGCACGCGACCAATTTTTTTGTTCCTTGCAATAATTACGTTTTTGATCATTGAAACGTTTTTAGGTGAGAAACCAGAGTATAAATACATATGATTCAGAATTTTCTTGGTAGCAGTTCTGAATTCGCGTCCGATATATTGCCACGCGCCGTACAATCGATAAGAGGCGAGCGAACACGGTGATCAGTGATAACACAACAGTGTCATAGCACAGACAGGATGAAACCACACAAACTGACGCGCAGCGGCCAATGGGAGCCTCGTTGACGCGCGCCAGGCAATGGGACCGAAGTGTAAAAGGTGCCGTTGGCTAGCTTTGCGCGTGGCTTTATTAAGGTGCTGTTTTGCGTGGTTTCAAAGCTGATCACGTCGGCTCGCTCCATGAGACAGTTAATGCTTTCCCATTAAAAGGTTTTGTCTGGCAGTATTATACACAATATTTTCACTCAAACTAGAACGTCTTGCACTAGATCATTCCCACACACACCAAACAAACAAAACAATACATCGGCACCGGAAACGAATTATCAAGAAGTTCATGGAATAGTTTGTTGCGTGAAACAGTAGACAGATATTCAAATGAGTACCTCACCTCCATTAAATGAAATGACCCAACCACCTCTTTTTACTAAGCCCGTCAATTTAGTAGGAGGGCCAATGCCAGAAGTTACGAAAAACTATGGAATTCGAGCTGAAATACTTGTCTGCAGAATCACGTGAATAAGTGGATTCGCCTGTTCTCGTTCAAAAATGAAACGCGAAACAACCTGACGGACAAAAAGATGTTTCAGTCGGATACCGCCCTTAGATATACGTCAAAAAACATTATCTCTGAGCACTTGTTCTCCTGCGCTTTTCCACACAAACAGTGTAAAACATCCGTATCGACATTCGCGAACCGTTCAAAACCTAGAACACGTACACATCGCGACCCTGTTAGCGCGAAAACGACCACGGCGCATTTTCGCATTTCACTTCTAAATAGTATTAGCGAGCACGAAATTTTATCTCTTAAATTATAGAACTAAATGAGCTCTTTCCGTAGCAATAATAACTTAGATGACATCCCTTGGTTTCAAAAAGAAAAACTGAAAAACCCGGCGATCGCTTGTTCGCGCTAACAGTGTCGCCATCGTGACACTGTTAGGGCGAACACGACATCTGCGCATTTTCGAATTTTACTTCTAAATAGAATTAGTTAGCACGAAATTTTATCTCTTAAATTAGAGAACTAAATGAGCTCTTACCGTAGCAATAATAACTTAAATGACATCCCTTGGTTTCAAAAAGAAAAACTGAAAAAACCGGCGATCGCTTGTTCGCGCTAACAGTGTCGCGCTCTGTACCAGAACTTTGCAGTCAATGGATATATCACGAGCACCCCATTTTGTTGCGCGTTCCTTCGAATCGTCTGCGACATTTTGCCAATAAGCCGAGGTTTGTTTTAAATGTTGAAAGGTTGCTTCCAGATACCTGCCTTGCGTACAACTCCATTGGATACCTTCAAACTGACTGGGCATCGTGTCCCACTCGCCGTGCCATAGGCCAGTACATTTGCTCGTGTTAATCACAGCGCCCGTGGCGTCACAAAAAGACCTACGCTTCTCTTGTGCGCGCAGAATGCAGCCACGCCGTCCGCGTACGCCAGGACGTTTATATTTGCTTTTTAATGACGAACCCACACACCAACTCACTCTGCAGTATACTAATGCAAAGAGGCTCCAGGTATAGGGCGAACATAAAAGAAGAGCAAGGGCAGCTTTGCTGCACTGAAGACGAGACTCGAATTTTATGGGTTAAAATAATTTTCACAACCAGTTTTGTTCTTCATCCTTAATACGCCATTTATAAACACTCTAGGAAAATTTAAAATTTTCACCACGTTCCCGTGAGCCGATATTTTCAAAAGAACATTTTAACGCACACGGTCAAACTCCTTATCTAATTCAATTTGAATCACTACAACCTGATTCCCTTCAGACTTACCACAGTCAAGTACGTTAAAGAAAGAGTTCTGTATCAGCACGCCGGGCATATGTTTTTTGAGCGAAAGCGGCAACGATGGTGTACCTTTTGATATGTTCTTTTTTTAGGACTGTGCAGCCTATGACGGTTGCGCATGGCAGTGCGTCCCGCCGTCCCGAATACCAAAGAAGTTCAGTTTTATTTCTTTGACTTTGTTAAACAAATCGAAACTGTCTTTCCCCCGTGAGCCCAAGCCCGAAGGACTATGCCTTTGCAAAGAGCTATTGGAAATTAAAGCTTGTTAACATGCCCTGGAAAAGCTTTGCAGAGCATTTCTATTATTATTTGACATGTGTTCTCTGCTTTATGCAATAAAGAAAAAAAATTACAACAGTCAAGATTAGTTCGAGCCACGTGGATATTGCTCTGCATAGTCCTTCCTTTGATACCACAGGTTTGGTGTGCTCCTACTAACGCCGAAATAACGCTTTGCAGTATTTCGGTTTAACTCCTCGCAAACATTTTATAATTATTTTATAATTATAATTTAAATAGGCCAGTAACCGGTGACCTGCATTTATTTTGCTGCGTCATCTGACTTGGGAATCAGCACTGTGTGCGTCTGGAGAAAAGAGGGTGGCAACGCTTGGAGTTCAAAAGCTTCCAAAGCATCTCGAAAAAAAAAAAAGGGAGAGACAGAACTTTTAAATTTCTTGTAAAACTCTGCTCAGACTCCGTCCGGTCCTAGCGTTTTGTGCACAGGTAAGGCATCCATTGCGCTCGCTATTTCGCATGCTGTAATTGGCTCTTCCAATCCGTATTTCTCCTCTTGCAGCAACACTGGCACATTTCACAGCAGGTCTTCGAGAGCAGTTTTACTTCTCGGTTTTTCGTCAACCCCGAAGAGGGTGCGATAATGCTCGAAAAACGCGTGCTGAATAACATCTTTGTCATTGCTGATAACCCCTTCGTGTTCAATCTTTGATATTTCCTTTGCGAGCGCTAATTTTTGTTACTCGCCCAAAGAGCGCCTTATGGGCTGTTCACCAAAAAGAAACTTCTCGGAATGTACCTGTATTATTTCTCCTTGCTAACGTTACTGCTGAAACCTTTCCAGCTTGGCTTTCACTTACTTTATTTCCACGTGGCATGTTCCCGGGTGCTCGCTTTCATGCCACAGTAATTACAACCAAAACTCGCGCCACTCCTTGTCCTTTTTCATTTGCTAGAACCTTTAACTGGTATGACATTTCTATCGCGAGTGGTTTAAATTCTTGCTCTAAATATTCCCGTCTCTCTTAAAAGCAGAGCTTCATTTTTGCGGATAAGTTTTCGAACGTCTGCGTGACATCTTTTACGAAAATCTCGTCTCTGAGCAGTTTAACATTAGTTGTTCAAAGCTCCCAAATGAACTTTCTCCTTGGTTGCGTACACTCTAAGAAAAAGAAGGAAAAATACAGGAACGGCAAGTCTTCCTCCCTTCTACTGACGTGCCCCCAAGCGGACCCGAGAGGAAGAAAGGAACAAGACGTTTTTCTCCTTCTCCAGGCAGACGGAGAAAGGTTCCGCCCTCCGGCTTCATCTTCTTTCGGTTTCGTTTTTCGGGCACGTCGCGCACGTTGTTTAATAAATGTTGTTGAGTTGACTGAGTTTCAGCGGAAGCGAAGGCAGCCTGTAATTCCGTCTCCCAGTCCAAAGATGGATAGAATTTCATTTGCATTGACGTTTTTACGTCAAATTTTATCAAACGAGCAAACGAAACCGTTAGAAAGCCGCGAAAATCCAGAGCAGTGCCAGCAGCGCTACGTACAGTGGGCTAAGATGGCAGCCTCCGAATGGCGGAATCATATTTCGGCGTTGCCGACGTTATGGAACCCGCGGAAACGGCGTCCAAGACAGGCAGGTTTTGCTGCCGAGTGCCTGGGTGCCTTCTGTGCTGAGTTCGGTTCTGTTTCCCGATGCCGAGTGCCATCAGGCAATCACCGCCCTTGGTGAAAAGTCGTTCAAAATCAGTATACTAATTGTACCCCTGGTAGCACGCCAGAGCAATGCCCAACTTGGGCAAAGGTCTGGCAAACATAAGGGCCCATCTTTGGCGCAGTTAGGCTTTGCATCATGGCAATCATCAGTGCCAAAGTACGGAGCCTGACTATAGCCTTAGTTGGGCGATCCTAGGGCATGCCAAAGTTTGGCTCTTCTCTGGTGCGCCAGAGGAGCGCCAAAGTTGGTGCCATACTTGAGCCATAACTGCCAAAGCCACGCCGAATTTGGGAATTTCGGACATGCCAAGTTTGGCCTTTCTCTGGTCCGCCACAGTTCTGCCAAAGTAGGTGCCAGACTTGAACCATAACTGCCAGAGCAACGCCTAATTTGGGCATTTCGGCCACACCAAGTTTGGTTTTTCTCCGGTCCGCCACAGTTGTGCCAAAATAAGTGCCAGACTTGAGCCATAACTGTCAAAGCAACGCCTAATTTGGGTATTTCGGACATGCCAAGTTTCGCCTTTCTCTGGTCCGCCACAGTTCTGCCAAAGTAAGCGCCAGACTTAAACCCTAACTGCCAAAGAAACGCCTGATTCGGGTATTTTGCCACGCCGAGTTTGGCTTTTCTCTGCTCCGCCACAGTTGTGCCAAATTAAGTGCCAGACTTCAGCCATAACAACCAAAGCAATGCCTAATTTGGGTATTTCGGACATGCCAAGTTTGGCTTTTCTCTGGTCCGCCACAGTTCTGCCAAAGTAAGTGCCAGATTTGAGCCCTAACTGCCAAAGCAACGCCTAATTCGGGTATTTCGGCCACGCCGAGTTTGGCTTTTCTCTGGTCTACCAAAATTGTGCCAAACTAAGTGCGAGACTTGAGCCATAACTGCCAAAGCAACGCCTAATCTGGGTATTTCGGACATGCCAAGTTTGGCTTTTCTCTGGTGCGCCACAGTTCTGCCAAAGTAAGTGCCAGACTTGAGCCATAACTGCCGCAGTAAATCTTAATTTGGCGATTCGGGGCATGCCGAAGTTTGGCTCTTCTCTGGCTACCCACTGAAGTGCCAAATAAGTGCCAAAAGTGGCAAAGAAAGCCGAGAGGCCTGCCCGAGTTTGGAATATCTCTGGTGTGTCACTGAAGTGCTCTTTCAAGCGCCCCAGAAGAGAATTAAATTAAATAAGCGTTGGGAACACGCTGGTCAGATGTCATCACCTCCGTTCCCAAGCAGCACGGCAATACTTTGCATTATCGTGCCAGTACCGGTCGAAAGTCGGTTCCAATATCGCTCAAATGTCCAGTTTTGCACCACTGTTTGATATCCGGCAGGTATTGCCCTACAGCCGTTTTGCCCGGCCTAGCGTTCGCGCAAATATTGTGCGAATACTCTACGATGCGTCTGCTCCGTAGTGGCCGAACGTCGTGCAAGTATGTGTACGTTGCATATCATTTGCTGCATATCCAATCACATATACGGACAAGCAAAATTTTTTCGATCACTCCCAGAAGTTTATTAAACCACTATCATTACACACAGTGCATTCTCGACATATTTACAAAGGTAACACTTCTCTGTAAAACGAAAAGCAAATTATAAAATAAAACTTACACTGTCCTCATGAAAAACAAAACTCATCACACAAAAAACCGCAGAGGTTGAGAGGAAAGCAGGACTACTATCAGAAGCATGCTTGCAGTGTACTTACTAATAAAATAGCGATATCATGTAATCCTTGATAGATGCATAATCCATCTCAGGCACCCCACAAACACTCGAGAAGGAAGGTTGCGCCATTCAACTGACGTCTCGTCGTCGGCGAAGAGCAGTTTTTGTCGAAGCGTATCCAACAAACACATCACAAGAATTCCACGAACTCCGGTGAAAAAAAAATGGCTATTACCGAAAAATTGGCATGGACGTATTCCGGCCGTTTACGACGAAAACACACGGCCGCGTCTGCAACGTACGAAAGCAACAGAACACTGAAGAGCGGATTTCAAAAACCGGACCAACGTGGCCCGCCTAATTATAACTAGGCAAACGGCGAAAACAACAGCCCCAGAGATCCCATCAGCGTGACAAAGAGAGTCACGCGAAAGAATTTTCGTCCAAACGTTTTTTTCCTACGCATCCTACGCAGAGAGGTTACGCGTTTCGCTCCACCCTTTTGATTTGCTTAAAGCGGCTTTCGCGTTCGCTGACAGCCACACGAAGACACAAAAGCAGGTGGGGAGGACTTGCAAAAGGCGAGGTCGAAGGAGCATCAACAACGCAGCTAAGCTCTCTCCGCATTTTCCAAAAACAAAAAAAACCTGCTGTACAGCCAAAGCTACAGGGGAGAGAGTGTATCCCGACCTGTTCAAGGGCCGGGTGAATCCCAGCCCTTCTCTGGAATGAGATTGAATGGAATGAAAGGAAAGGCCGCTTCTGCCGGTGACCTTGTCGCCTTGCCTAGTCTATCAGCGTTCGGTTTCCATTGTGGGCCTCAGAAAGATAATCTCCTTTCTTGAGAGCGAAATGGAAAGGGTGCTTATCTTTTGCGGGCTTGTCGCCACCAGATAGGCCTCAAATATTTCCCTCCCGACTCGCTCCCAGTGGCCTCCCATAGCTGTCGTGCCGGCGAAATTAGGAGCACAGCCGGGACATTTTCTCCCGTGAATGACGATCGGGTGCTGAGAATCCGAAGCAGATCTTTCGGCGTCCATTTAATGTTCTCGGACTCGGTCGTTGAGGCATCGCCCCGTTTGCCCGATGTACCTGACACCGCAGGACAGGGGGATCGCGTACACTTCCTCCGCTTCCTCTCCTTCCCCCAAGATTTCCCCTTCCCGTACTCCCACGGAGCGGGCGGGCTTTGAGCTTGAATCCGAAAATAAATGTTGTTGAAGTTGAAAGATTGTCCTGTATGTATCGTCTCTTATGTGTCTCCACTTTCTAAATGTTTAAAAAGTACCAACACGCTAAATTAGCACAAGTTCCGGGATTTTATTTTAATTCCCCAAGTGTGATGCGGGACTGGCGCTACGGAGCTCCGGTCCTTTTCGCTCTTTGCTATCACTAGGATTTGACAGTGCTCAATCACAATGCAAGACGCGTGCAGAGCCACGCTCGCTTTTGCAATGCGCCGCCTAATAATGATATCTGTTGAGGAGACGTGCGCATATCAGTCTCGCGCAGCGCTAGCTCGATGGCAGCACTTTCTGTAAAGGCGCATTCACACCGGTGATGTAAGCAGTCGCGCGATGCGACTAAATCGCATCGCAAAAAAAAAAAAAAATAATAATAATAATTAGATGGTCACTCTGGCGTGCGCGATGAGCGAGTCCAATGCCTTCGTTGCCGAGTCGCTTCTCAAAAACTCTCGCTCCGAACGCCGTTGATTGGCTCAGCCTCTCCGCGACTAGATCGCATCGCAAAACATCGGGTCAGCAAGCGACTGCTCAAATCGCGTCGCTTTTTGCCCGCGATGGTCGCTTTTGCGATGAAAGTTATGGCGCGACTAGATCGCATCGCCGGTGTGAACGCGCCTCAATGTCGAACCAGTCTCACAGCGCGTCCTGATATTGGCGTTTGTACCTACGCGCGAGTACAACATCCGGCACAATTTGCGTTTGCAAAGCCTGGTTCAGCCGCGTCAAAACGTTGAGCCAACTTTTGGATTGGAGAAATCAAGAGACACACAAAATAAGATAAAGTGGCCAGCCGAATAAAACTTGATTTCTATTTAATTAAGATGAAGACCACCCGCGTACATCAAACACCTCATCAGTCGAACTCCAAGGCAGTAAGCCTAGTTCTGGCACTTGTTTGGCAACTTTGGCCCGTAGCTGCTAGATGACAGCCGAACTTTCGGGAAGCGAAGCCTAACTTTGGCACTTGTTTGGCGACTTTGGCCCGTATAGCTGCCAGATGACAGCCGAACTATCGGGAAGCGAAGCCTAACTTTGGCATTTGTTTGGCGACTTTGGCCCGTATAGCTGCCAGATGACAGCCGAACTATCGGGAAGCGAAGCATTACGTTGGCTCTTGTTTGGCGAATTGGGCCCAAAGATGCCAGATGTCAACCGAACTACAAGGTAGTAAGCCTACCCTTAGCGAAAAGTCGTTCGAAATCAGTATACTGAATGTATACTAATAGTGAACTTAGGGTATGTACTGAAATCATACTAGTTTCACACTTTTATGAAACAAAATAGTATACTTTTAGTACAGCACAAGTGCATATGTATAGTATACCATAAGTGCACCTCGAGTGTACATCTAGCATAATATAAGTGTACATTTAGTACACTACATGTACGCGTTTTGTGCACTAAATGTACACTACCAGTACATATATACGGGGTGTCCCAGATAACTTGCACCAAACTTAAAAAAAAAAACCGGGGCGTTCTGCTTGAGTGAAACCAACTGTACGCTGTTAGCAAGTCTCTTGCGAAAGTGCACGCAATTTGTTTAGTGCGCCTAGTTATTTAATTAAGATCTAACAAGCTAACTTCTGAAATCTTCGTTTAAAAGCCGAGGTGTGCATTGGAAAGTTGTAGAGCGCATTAAGAAACACCCCATTAAACTATTTTCAACAAGGTGCACTTTGCATGCTCTTTTTTCCTAGCCTTCAAAAAACGCCCGTGAAATACAGAAAAAATACCGCGTGACAACTCGCTTCAACAATCACGGCGCGCGGGCGCGCCGCGAATGTGCGTTCTTTGAAGGCCGGAAAAAAGCACGAAAGCGTATTATGTTGCAAACACTTTAATTGGGTGTTTCTCAATGCGCCCTGCAACTTACAAATTGACATCTTGGCCCTTAAAAGAATATTTGAAAGGTTAGCTGATTAATCTTAGTTATTTAGATAACCAGGCGCATTAAAAAAATCTGTGCACTTTCGCAAGACGCTTGCTAATGACAGTTGATTTAACTCCTGCAGAGCACTTCGGTGTTTTTTAAGTATGGTGAAAGTTATCAGGGACGCCGTGTATGTCGAGGGTTCTGAATGGAAAGAGCGGTCTATAATTGGCTAGAAAAATCGGCGCCTGCATTTAAAAAGCTGACTTTTCAAAGGTGTTTTTTTGAACGGCTGGATTCCAACTTGTGGAATTTCATGACACATAGCTCCATTCTCGTGAAATGTTAAGAAACACCGTTGACAACACTTAATTGATGATAATGCAGAGGTGCCATTATCGGGAGATGCACTCTTAAAAATGAGTCAGGAAATGTCTGAGGAAAGTCTTGGCAGCTCTATTTCCAAACATTTCTCGTCAAAATAACGTACAATCATGTTATGAAATTATGTAGGAAAAGTTGTCAAAAAAAAAAAAAGAGGCACCGCGTTTTTGAGTTGCGAGTATAGACGTGAAAATGACAATTGAATCATTTTCAAATCTTCCCTCGTGAAAATAATGTACTGCCGTTTTCCAACATTGACTAGGAGAGTTGTCATTTTGATTTGCGGCTATGTACGTGAAAACTACGAAGAAACCTTTGGCAGCTCTAATTCCAAACATTCCTCATAAAAATGACGTACCAGCGTCTTCTGATACTGTGTGAGAAAAGCCATAAAGAAAGGATGCATTGCAGTGTTCAACTGAAAGTATGTTTGTGTAGCATACAAACATTATGATCAGTGTTCTTCACATAATTGAAAAGACAGAAATTGAAATCCTACTCATCACTTTATTCAAGTTTCCGAACCTGCCTCACTGTACACTCTCCTTTGTGATGATGGTGTGCCAATACTTTCCTGCGTAAAAAGAGAAGAGAAAATTACCCTATGCCACCCTATGATATAACACCACATAACTCGCTCAAAGGACCACTATGTGAGGAAGCTAAGATAGTAACCACTTCATCCTGACAGAAGGGTGAGGAAAAGCGGACAATAGCATTTTAGAAAGCCTGATATAACAGACATTGGTGGTGAGCCTTCTCTGCATGCCCAGGGATATGCCACAGGTAATAGTGTTCTGTTCATTGCAGGGCACAACATTTATTACCTAAAATCCTAGGCACCATAAAGAAAATGCGTGACAAACAATAGCCTTTTCCAGATTCAAGGTTGCAGCTGCTACATTTTAAGCACATGGATTAATGAAGGCCACAACGAAAACATTCGAGAATGGCCATTTTCAGGGCTGTACTAATATTAACATTTTATTTTAGAAGTTTAGTATATTACGGTATTCGCTATTGGTTTCAAGATTAATTGTACTACTGTAAACTACTAAATTTTTACGAAGGCTTAGTTTTTGAGAGTTCTTCGAAATTGCTTAAAATTGTCCTGCAAAAAAGTAACCCCATGGATACGAATGCATTGAACATTACTCCTGATTGTGAAATTTTGTACCTGCGAAGTATTCCCAACACTAACCCCTCACAAAATGTATGAAATATTGAGCTTGCGAAAATAAAGTTGTTTATGCCATTCAAACCTTTCAAAGCGCTCGTAAAGTCACCATTGCGATGGATTTGCTTTGTTCAGTGCGCTTCTCCGCATGTGCCAGTGCGCTGCAGAAATTAGTTCTGGATGAAATCCCAAGAATAAGACATTTGCACTTGGGACATATGCACCTTTTGATAAAATGGAATCTCAAAATGTTCACATCGAATGCTTTCCCAGGAGACTTCTCGGGTCCGCATGCACTGCTACTCCGCAACAATTCAGGCTCTCTTGGGATGACAAGAAAAAAACCCAGCGCCTGAACGTTGTTCGAACCAGCACTCGGGAGAATCGAAAAGCCTGTCAAGCACTCGCTATCAGGAGAGGCCGCTTACTTCCGGTGGTTTCATACCTGTCTGCTTGATGCACTATTCAGCCACCCATAATAGAGATCAGTGGGCGGACGTCCCTTTTACTCTTGTGATGCAGTTCCCTGCAGGTTCCCATAGGTTGCAACCTGCCAGCCAAACTGAGTCAGGCCTGCAGCCCAGCGGGAAACGTCAGTTCCACTCTTTTAGACGTAGACACCCACATTTTACGTGTACCTGAAAGAAGCTCTAACACAGAGGAAACAAAATGATCAGCCCTTTTTGAATGCATCCTTTTCTTTTGCTGAGAACGTACATAAAAGTCACATGCTATTACACATTCAGTGGTGCGGCTCAATTTATGATTTGCGCGTTTTTATATAACTTCGAGCTTTTAGAGGAAAGATTCACTATAATGGGTCGTACATAAATGGTTGCTAAGAACTATCCTATACATTTACACATTACCTGATATCATAAAAGCACTAGAGCAGAGTAGGGCTGTACTGCATCAATTACAAATTTGTAACCAATTAAAAGTTGGCATTTATTCAAATTATTACTATTGGCTATTATTCTTTGACAAAGAATAACTGGGCGAGTTGGTACGTTGGTGGTCTTTCGACTCCATCGAATATTCAGGTCCTTTTCGCATTTTTTCACGTTTTTGCTTTCTCTCACTGCTCTGCTTTTTGTAGTGGCTTTCGCCGCTACTAATAAACGTGACATCGAAACTCACTTTATTTACATCACGCAATCGTAAACTTGGAAAGCGTGCCGCTTCGGCATACGCAAAGAGACCGCGCGTCTCTACGGCACAGGCATAAGCACAGGCAAGAAATCACGCTGCTCGCTCTTGTAACGTTGTTCTCGCTCCCGCTTTATGAAACAAATCGTTGGCGAGAGGCTGTTGGGACCACACATCAGAAATAGCATGAGCTGTGATTGCTTGAACTGCCGTCAGACTGCACTTGAACGCTCCGCAAAAGCGTCGTCGGGCGAGTGTCGTAGGACGGCGCCCAGAACAGGCCCTCGGCTGGCCCTCGGTTCCGCCGCACGCGAATCTTTCTCGCTCTGCGGAGAGAGCCATAGGTTTTGAAGACGATACGCTCCTTTCAAATGACGAAATAACACCGGGTAGAGCATAGTTAGAGTCAAGCATAGCTTAGCAAGCACACGATACACGACAAAGTTTGAAACAGCGGCGCACTACGCAGAAACAAACACCGGGGCTTGCACCAGTCGGACATGACTGTCCGTCACTTACTTGCGTTCGTAAGACGCAGCGTCTCCCAGCTCTCAGTAATCGCTTGCTATTCTTGAACACGGTATTCGTAACTAAGATATCTAAAATTTCCGCTAAAACGGATAAAACGTAAAAAGGGAGCTATGCTCGAAGCCTCCGGAACTCCAACGGGAAACGGTGGCCGAACTGAAGCTGATTGCAATAGCGATGGTCATGCGCAGTTTTCAAAAGTTTTTTTTTCTTTTGCTCTTTGTTTTTTTTTAAGACAAAACTAAGCAAATGAATATATATTAATGATAATAATGTCACTATATCAGTTTTGTAAACAATTGACAAAAATTTAGTCAATCTTAGGTTTTATCTAAACTTTAGGTTTCTTTCAGTGTAAAACCGAAACTGTATCAAGCAATTGCTCCTTCGTCGCCAAGGCTATTCTGATTAATCTGCGCATGCTTGCACTCCTGGGATTTCGGCTTTTCTGGAAGGCTCGGCTCTCGCGACAAATAAATAATGAGGGCAACCTCGTATTTTGAAACAATGAGCGTGCCCGATTTTTTTTTGGCGAGGGAAAGACACGTAAAATTCACGTCGATTTTTTACAGCGTGGAACTCTCGATCCACTGTGTTGGCGTGTTCGTTGTTGCAATTGTCAAGTTCTTTTCACGTGAATTGAGATGTCTTAGAGTTTTGCAAGATAAATCTACACAATGAAACACTTTCGGTGAAAGCTCGAGGTTGTCACATGAAGGCGCCGATTTCTACAGCCAATTTCAGAGCGAGCTTCCATTCATAACACCATTTCGCTTATGCGGTTCAGAAGTTGATTTGCGCTGCATGTGACTATGCAAGGTGGGGCATCTTCTGTCTCCGTTATTAGCCGTGGTTTCCTTTGCCTCCTGTCCTTTTGCTTGCTGCGGATGCAGATATCTGAAACAGCGAATAGTGAGCTGAGACCTGTATTACAAAAACACTGGTTCATCCTGCAAACGTTATTTGTCTACTAGCCTATGAGGCAGCACGCAAGTGGCGGTGCACTATGAAAACAAAGACATGTGCATGCTTTTTCATCAGCAGCATCAAACACTTGGTGCAATTTCCCTCGATCGTCTAGCTTCCGAATAGTGCTGACAGTTTTTTTACAGTAAACTTTTATTCTTCAATAAAGGTAACAAATACAGTTCAGGGAAAATAAAAGCTATCTTTCCAATAAAAGTAGACTTTTCTATTGATAAGTATAGTAGAAATGAGTAGCTAAAATAATTATTGACGAGTTAGATAACGCTACTTTCCGTGGCGTACAGTGTAGCTAACGTTTATATTTGTGTTTTTTTTAGGGCTAAAGTCCATGCTGCATTTGCGACGTAAGTATGCTCTGACAGTGCCAGTGCCGGTCGTTTCCCCGGGGAACTTTTGGACCACGTGGTTTGCAGTGAAATGAGAAATGAAGCATCCCTTTGTCATATTATATCAGCTGTGTATCCGGTGATATTTTTTAATCAACAGGTTTTTAGAAAAAAAGGGGCTTGCTGCCACGTTGATGCAGTCTTCAGTGTGTCGTGCGACTCAGCGGACATTACATGGGTGGATAACCGTGGCAACATTTTTATTAATTAACTGAAATCCGTAAATTATCTTTTTTCTATTGCTGTTTTAGAGACAGTCATTATTAGAGCGTAACCAATCAAAAATATTCACGAAACAGCAAGGGGCTTTGACATATTTATTTATCAAATGTTTCACTTTCTTCCCCCAATTCAAGAACCACGCGCGGCATGGGCGGGGAAAATGGAGAGCAGTGGCGTACCAACTTGTTTTTGAGTGGGGGGGGGGGGGGGGCAAACCAGACCCCCCCCCCCCCCCCCCGGTCGCACATTTTTACTAGTGATGGGCCGAACTTTTGCCGAATCGAAAATTCGGCGCCGAATTTTGTGATTCGGCGGAGTTTGCCGAACGTTTCTAAAGATTCGGCAAAGGTACGGCAAAAATACACTGTTACCAGACTTAACGTTGATATTTAGTTTTTTTCTGACAAAAAAAAAAGGTTTTATGTTTTTTGGTCTTAACTTAAATACAACATGTAGTGCCTATTGACACAGTTATTACCAAAAAATAAGGTGATATTCTACAGGAGAGTTATGTCGGTGTCGCTTTTGGTGTTTACTGGCAATTTTAGCGTCTGCTTGCTGAAAGTGGCGTGACAACAAGGTTGGGTGGTAGCCGGCGCAGTCACGAATCGCACTACGAGAGGTTTAATCTTGAGGCTTCATCAGCGCACGCCTGCAAGTGTGTGTACACTGTTAAAATAAAGGCAATCACTGCGTTCTTACTTCCTTTGCGAGCCAGCGTTTCGTGCGTGAAAACGAATGCAAAGGTTGCTGAGCCTTCACCAGAAGAGATAACAATATTGTAAATATGCATGTTTTTCGATTTGAGTCACTTGACGTCAGCTTTGAAGGAAAGTGTGCGTCTCATATTTGCCACGTGCCGTTTTTAACCTTTAAAATGTCGGTTTATGATGTTAGGACACACAAGGACGTTTAGAAAGATGGGAAGAGTTAGGAATGTCGAGTGTGCAACGTCGAGCATGTATAGTTCTGTGTTTGGTTTTATGCAGATACATGAAAATCGCGAAATAACACGAAGTAAACGGCAATAATATTTTGTTTTGGCATAAACTGCTTGTGAGCCGAAAACAGGATTGTTCTACTTCTACTAATAATCATAATCATATTTTCTTTGCACGTAGTGGAAGGGGCCGATGTGGTGGCGTGCGGGGCTAGGCAGATAAGTGAAAACCCATACGCAGATTAACACGCACTACAGCGCACTACTGCAAACGTACACTCACACCATACACTCCCTCCTTACACACGAAAAAGAAAGGAAAAATTAAAACAAACCGCGCTGACTGAGAGCTCGTTTTTATATACTTTGTCTTCTTCTACGTCTGGAACTACCGAATTTCCCGAATCACGCGCACCAAACTCCTAGACGCCTAAAAAATATTTTTCTTTTTCTGTCAGGTTCAAAGATGGTGTGCTGATACAGTTTTCATAATTCCTGACAATATATTCGGCTTCAATAATTTCTCTCGTTAATTGATTACTGTGCCTACCAAAATTGTACAAGATGGCAGGTGAACCTCGCACCCACAATCACGGCACTGTATGCCCAGGCGGCCAGAGTTAGCTCTGGTGCTATTGTCTTTGTGTTCACAGAGCCTATCATTAAGGCATCGTCTAGTCTGCCCTATGTATAGCAGAGAGTTTTAGTAGATCGTTGCGATGGCTCCGATAACTATACCCCATACTCCGACGCCGCCTTTGAGTATGCATGGTATCGTTATCGGGTCTCTTTATCGGGGGTATCGGAAGTATCGAAACGATCTACTAAAACTCTCTATTTTCCCGCACGAAAGGGGAAATCAATACAGCACTTCCTCTGCGCACTCGACGAAGCTGTTCTGATGTTTCTAGGTACAGGTTACTGTTCGGTGGGAATATGGTGAGTTAAATTGTTTGCACAGGTTGGCAAGCTGATTAGGAGCAGAGAAAACGACGTCGATGTGTAACTTATTAGCGATTTTTCTGATGTCATGAGATAACCTGTGTATATAGGGAAGAACGACTGGTCTCGTGGTTTTATCTCTGGCTCTTGGTGTGACAGACGTTACTTTATTTTTGGTTTTCAGGATGCTCTCTGCAACCGAAGTTAATAAAGAGATGGGATATCCGGCAGATGTTAATCTTGAAATCGGCGCATCAAAGCTTGCTGAAATGGAGTCCTCGCAAGATTTTTGAAGAGAGTTGGTTAGACATAGTTTTACGATTCCTCTTTTTACCAGCTTAGAATGTGGTGAATTCAAAGGAAGAATCGTTTTTTTTACCCCTTGGCTCATATGTCACTGAAATGGAGTGCTCGCTAGATTTTTGAAGAGAGATGTTTAGACATAATTTTACGATTCCTCTTTTTACCAGCTTAGAATGTGCTGAATTGAAAGGAAGAATCGGTTTTTACCCCTTCGCTCATATGTTACTGAAATGGAGTGCTCGCAAGATTTTTGAAGAGAGTTGTTTAGACATAATTTTGCGATTCCTCTTTTTACCAGCTTAGAATGTGCTGAATTGAAAGAAAGAATCAGTTTTTTACCCCTTGGCTCATATGTCACTGAAATGGAGTGCTCGCAAGATTTTTGAAGAGAGTTGTTTAGACATAACTTACTGAAATAAAGTGCTCTTGCGAGCTCTCTATTTCAGTGACATAAGAGCCAAGATATAAAAAAAAAACGATTCCTTCTTTCAATTCAGCACAATCTGAGCTGTTAAAAAGAGGAATCGTATAATTAAGTCTAAACAACTCTCTTCAAAAATCTTGCGAGCGCTCCATTTCAGCAAGCTTTGATGCGCAAATTTCAAGATTAACATCTGCCGGATGTCCCATCTTTTTATTAACATCGATTGCAGAGAGCGTCCTGAAAACCAAAAACAAATGAGCATCTGTCACACCAAGAGCCAGAGATAGAACCACGAAACCAGTCGTTCTTCCCTACGTACACAGGTTCTCTCATGGCATCAAAAAACTGGCGAATAAGTTACACATCGACGTCGTCTTTTCTGCTCCTAATAAGCTTGCCAACCTGTGCAAACAAGTGAACTCACCATATTCCCACCGAACAGTTAGCTGTACCAAGAAACATCAGAACAGCTTCGTCGAGTGCGCAGAGGAAGTGGTGTATTCATTTCCCCTTTCGTGCAGGAAAATTTACATAGGGCAGACTGGACGATGCTTTAATGATAGGCTCCGTGAACACAAAAACAATAGCACCAGAGCAAACTCTGGCCACCTGGGCATACACTGCCGTGATTGTGGGTGCGAGGTTCACCTGCCATCTTGAACAATTTTTGGTAGGCTCAGTAATCAATTACCTTGAGAAATTATTGACGCCGAACACAACGTCAGGAATTATGAAAACTGTATCAGCACACCATCTTTGAACCTGACAGAAAAAAGAAAAATATTTTTTAGGCGTCCAGGAGATTGGTGCACGTGATTCGGGAAATTCGCTAGTTCCAGACGCAGAACAAGACAAAGTATAAACGAGTTGTCAGTCAGCGCGGTTCGTTGGAATTTTTCCTTTCTTTTTTGTGTGTAAGGAGTGAGTGCAATTTTGCAGTATTGCGCTGTAGTGTGTATATTAATATGAGCAACCAACTCGCCCAAGCTGCTACCTTCCGCAAAGCGCCTGCCAGCCCGCCTGCCAGCCCGACGCCCCATGTGAAAAAACAAAACAAAAAACAGCAGACATTTATATGTGCAGGGTGTCACAAAAGAACATTTACACGGTCTTTTTTACTGCAAAAATAAACTAGGCATCGCCGAACGCTCATTCTCCGCCCAAAGGTAGAGCTAGAGATCACAACCAGATGCCAAAGTTTCAGCCCGATCACGTTATAATCACGTTATAAGTGATTTTCTGAAAATTTCAATGGGAAAATGGAGCCCATTTTTGCCTGTTTTCGGTTTCTGGTACCATAGAGCCCCATGTATTCGAAAACTCCGTCGGCCGCCATTTTCCGATTGAAATTTTCAGAAAATCAGTTATAACTTTTGAATAAGTTATCGGATCGGGCTGAAACATTGGCATCTGGTTGTGATCTTTAGCGCTACCTTTGGGCGGAGAATGAGCGTTCGGCGATGCCCAGTTTATTTTTGCGGTAAAAAAGACCGTGTAAAATTTCTTTTGTGACACCCTGCACAGAATATACACACTACACAAAGTACACAAAAAGGAAAGAAAAGAAGGGGGAAAACATGTATCACATTATGACGAGGATGCCAGCTGCATCCCATAAATCCCATGACCAGCTCTCGTGACTGCCCGTTTGACAGCAGTGGGCTGGGCACACTGAGCGTAATTGTCAGTTGTCAGTCAATGTTTCAACTACATCGTTGCATCAATGGAAAGGTCAAACTAAAATCACGTTATCCAGAATGTACCGCATCATTTGTCACTTGCGCAGTGGACTGCGTAAATTTGGTCGATCTTCTGTTCTTAAGGCAGAGACTTTTGAAGAGAACCACACTTGCAAATGCTCAAAAACGCACAGTTACCGTGTTGCCTTCTCCGCACCTCGCCGTAACCGCTGGTTGTACTAAACTGTACGATGGTAACAGCCCGACTGCTCGGCGTCGATTTGCAATCCATGGCCCCGTCGCGTTCGCGCGCGTGCTCAGACATTTGCCAAATTTTTGCTGAATCTTTGCCAAACTATCCTTTAAAATTTCGGCATGTGCCGAACTTTGCCGAATCTGAAGTTCGGTAGATTCGGCCAATCACTAATTTTTATGGCGCAGACGATTGACACCCTAGCAACGACGCTCACGCCGGATTGGCTGCTCGGCAACGTGCGGTAATTTAAATTTCGGATTCGGATGGCGCCTGCACACTCGAAGCGCGTTAACCCACCACCCCGCCTGCGTTCACGCCGCTTCGCGGCGGCAGTATGCGGCTACTAATTACAAAAGAATTAGCCCACTTAGCGCCCCCCCCCCCCGCCCCATACGGCGTCCAGCGGGCAACCCAAGCCCCGCTGTCCTACATGAACCTCCATAAATAGAGTTCCATACCATTTAGTTCAGCGAAGTTTCTTCGACAACATTCGTTTTTTTCAGTGGTAATCGTAAAAAAGAAATGTAAATATCGCCCAATGCCTCGACAAAACAAAATGTTCGAGAAAAAAAAATAGAAGAAGTAAGCCCACACCGTGAATCGAACCCGGGTCCGCTACGTATGAGGCAGTTATCTTACCACTTATGTGTACGCTACTGCTTCGGAAACTCCCGTTCTAACCGCTGCCTATATTGACGGCGGCAGCGCCTATCTCCACGTACCATCCAATCCGGCGGTAGCGCCGTTGCTGGGGTGTGTATTGCCTGCGCGTTAACAATATGCCCCCGCGGGTCGGTGGGCGGTGCCCTTGGTATTTCTTGGACGCCGCCGGATAGTGTTTGCCCTGCCCAGTGGCGGCTGTTTCAGGGGGGGGGGGCAAAACATATGCCTTGCCCCCCCACTCTAAGAACAGGGGGGGCAAGCGCCCCCCTTGCCCCCCCCCCCGGTTGGTACGCCCATGATGGAGAGTGTCTTAGCGGTTTTGACATGGCAAGTCGCTAATGGCATGTGTGTTTGCGTTAGTGAGAACTTTTCATATGGGAGTTCCATGCATTATTTATTTTCTAGTGAAGTTACAACCCTTATAAAGTGGTGTCGGATTCAGCATGGACAAGCTTGCACACTTTTGACAGCGTGCTTTTGGTGGATGCTCCAGCGTGATACTTCAAGCGGTGCGTCTGAAGCGACTACGTAAGCATAACATCCAGCGCTCTGTCCAGCGCGCTGTTTTTTGATCAGCCCTATTGAAAAATAATTTAAACCGGAATGTCATTTCCAGTAAAAGTCTATTTTACTGGATTATGGGACTGTTTTCACTTCCAGTAA
The DNA here is from genome assembly GCA_013358835.2 of Ixodes persulcatus. NCBI lineage: Eukaryota > Metazoa > Arthropoda > Arachnida > Ixodida > Ixodidae > Ixodes > Ixodes persulcatus. The sequence continues at coordinate 152,784 of JABSTQ010010524.1, forward strand.
AGCCGCAGTTTACCGAAATGTCACCGGATTTTTTACTGGAATAGTCACCGTTTGTTTTACAGGAATGTTACCGGATGTTTACCGGAATGTTACCAGATATTTTCCAGAATGTCACCGGATTTTTACCGGAAGTATATTTCCAGTAAAAATCTATTTTACTGGATTATGGGACTCTTTTCACTTCCAGTAAAGCCAGAATTTACCAGAAGATCCCCAGATTGGCCGGAATTTACTGTGTTTTTCTTTCTTTTTTCGGACGTCAACGGAAGGCACTTAGGAGGAAGCCGGTGAACCGTGGTTGGTGTATGTTTACCAGATGTTGGACGGTTCGCTAACAATTAAAGTGGTTAGTCCATATAGACCTGAAGGTTCTATGTATTTATTTAACAGGGTCGATAGCAGTGAAACAATTTGCACAGCTGTCGACAAGAGCAATCAGACCAAGTAGGAACAACCGAGTTCTTTGTCGCAAAAGATATCTTTCAAGGTACTCACAATGCCGCTGGGTAAATTCCTAGACGTACGGTAGTTCAACTAATAAAACCGCGGAGGTGCACCACACGGACACACACACGTATACTGTCAGTAGCACGTTTAGCGAAAACCACGAACACGCGGAACGAACATCCGCCGCCGTAGGGAAATCCCCGGCACATTCACGATGTCGTCCCAGATGCCGTCGCTGCGGGTGCACCAGGCGTCAGTAGCACGCTTAGCGGAAACCACGACCGCGCGGAACGAACATCCGTCGCCGTTGAGAAATCCCGGGCACACTCACGATGTCGTCCCTGATGCCGTCACCGCGGGTGCACCAGGCGTCAGTAGCACGCTTAGCGAAAACCACGACCGCGCGGAGCGATCATCCGCCGCCGTAGAGAAATCCCGGGCACACTCACGATGTTGTCCCCGATGCCGTCGCCGCGGGTGCACCAGGCGTCAGTAGCACGCTTAGCGAAAACCACGACCGCGCGGAACGAACATCCGCCGCCGTAGGGAAAACCCCGGCACACTCACGATGTCGTCCCTGATACCGTCGCCGCGTGTGCACCAGGCGTCAGTAGCACGCTTAGCGAAAACCACGACCGCGTGGAATGAACATCCGTCGCCGTTGAGAAATCCCGGGCACACTCACGATGTCGTCCCTGATGCCGTCGCCGCGGATGCACCAGGCGTCAGTAGCACGCTTAGCGAAAACCACGACCGCGCGGAGCGAACATCCGCCTCCTTTGAGAAATCCTGGGCACACTCACGATGTCGTCCCTGATGCCGTCGCCGCGGGTGCACCAGGCGTCAGTAGCACGCTTAGCGAAAACCACGACCGCGCGGAACGAACATCCGTCGCCGTTGAGAAATCCCGGGCACACTCACGATGTCGTCCCTGATGCCGTCGCCGCGGGTGCACCAGGCGTCAGTAGCACGCTTAGCGAAACCACGACCGCGCGGAGCGAACATCCGCCGCCGTAGAGAAATCCCGGGCACACTCACGATGTCGTCCCTGATGCCGTCGCCGCGGGTGCACCAGGCGTCAGTAGCACGCTTAGCGAAAACCACGACCGCGCGGAACGAACATCCGTCGCCGTTGAGAAATCCCGGGCACACTCACGATGTCGTCCCTGATGCCGTCGCCGCGTGTGCACCAGGCGTCAGTAGCACGCTTAGCGAAAACCACGACCGCGCGGAACGAACATCCGTCGCCGTTGAGAAATCCCGGGCACACTCACGATGTCGTCCCTGATGCCGTCGCCGCGGGTGCACCAGGCGTCAGTAGCACGCTTAGCGAAAACCACGACCGCGCGGAGCGAACATCCGCCGCCGTAGAGAAATCCCGGGCACACTCACGATGTCGTCCCTGATGCCGTCGCCGCGGGTGCACCAGGCGCCAGTAGCACGCTGTTCGAGGCGGGGTTTAAGCCGCACGTCCGGAGGCTTCCTGGCCTTTGCCGACGACCATTCCCCGAAGTGAAGAACCCAGGGGTCCAGTGGAGGTGGGAGAATTGGTAACGTAACGAACGGTTTAATTACATGGTAGCGATACAGTCGTCAAATCCGAGGGAACAACTGGAGCCGCCTCACGCCCCGCCTTATATTGGGTCCGTTTTCTCCCTCACTCTCCGCCAGGGCAGCAGGTGCGACCGCCAAGTGCGTTGCAGCAATGTCCGCCGCGTCGTAGCCAGAAGTGCGTCGTAGCCATGGTTCTCCGCAGTTAGGCCAGGCCTCTCTCCCCTTCCGGAGCGCACGAACCCACACGCACACACACACACGTCCCGTTGACGTCACGGACGCGTTGAAACTCGTTTTGGGCAGGCTTCGACAGGTGGGCGACAGTCCCGAACACGTCGGGACTCGTTTCGGGACTCGTTTCCGCAGCGTTGAAACTCGGAAAAGGTTGCCGAAGGTTCCATTCTTAACAGCCCCTCCGGGGCCAGGGAAACCTCGAATGGCCGGTGGTACAATCGCTGGCCTGAAGAGGTGGGCTTGGAGTAGGCCTTGAGAAGACGCTGCAAGCACCAAACAAACTCCCAAACCTCTCACAACGGAGGCATCAGCGGAAACGTCCCCCACAACACCACGCCACACCGCAGTCAAACGCTCGGAATTCGCCAAAGACCCGCCAGACTGGATTACGGATTACCAAAATTTGGTACAATTCCGGGTATCGAGACCCCTGTCGCCAAAAAAAAAACTCATTTTTCCAACGAGGTCACTAAGAACAAAATACAAAAGACAAAACCCTTCGCAATTTGTGAGGTCATTTTGGGCAAAGTGCCCCCACTTTGATCCTCATTCCCGTGGATGACGAAAACCTCTGAGATCATCCCTACTGTTTTGGCGATATCAGAAAAATCTGCTCAACCCATCGGCATTGCCGTTAAATTTGCCTTTCCTTTTTCTTACGCTGAAGTCATAGTGATCGATTTTCACGTGATTTCTAGACGTGAAAATGCGGTCCTTATAGCGCCGATAAAACAATCCGCCTTTTTCATGCCCCGTCACATTGGTCCTAGCAATCTCCTGAGCTGTACCGCGAACCCCTGACACACTAGGGTCGCTCTTCTGCTCGACTGTCAAAGACACTCTGTCTACTCGTAGCAGAGGACCAAAGTTACGTGACACCGGAGCTACGAGAGATCTTTCAATGATCCCCTCTTCCTCCGCCTTTTCCGCCGGCGCGTTGGAACGGCGTACGCTTCCTAGTGCTACGAGATCAGGCTGTTCCACAACCTGGTCCCTCTCATCCCGGTTTTCTGCCTCCAACTCTGGGAGTGCTTGCTCCCCGTCAGCTGCCTCTGGCTCTGGATCACTTGTCAACAAAGAGGTGACCTGACGCGATTTGGACCTCGTACACGACTGAACTAGCCCTTCTCCCAGTTGTTGACCCCTTTCGCGCAGCAGGAAATCTGACCGGTTAGAAAACAAATAAGGATATTCCAACGGGACTGTTTGCGAGACAGCCGCCTCTGTCACTAGCTCTCCGAACGGGCCAGTTACCCTCACTGTCGCCATAGGCAGACAGACACTGTGCTTTTCAAGCAGCTGCTTGATCCAAACTACCTTTCCAGTAAAATCGGATGGCGTTACATACGACGGATGAACAACGTCCATCGTCGCTGCACTGTCACGAAGCACCCTGCACGGCTTTCCGTTTAACTGGAGCTCGTGAAGATAGGGACGAAGGAGCTTCAGGTCCTCGTCACTACCGTTCACGTACGAGAACACAACCCGCGGTTTCTTACATCTGGCCGCTGTGTGTCCCGGCTCCTGACAGTTGTAGCACAGGAACGGCTTCCTTGCATCGAACTGCCCTGTTGGGCTTTTCCGCGCCTCGTCTCCGTTCAAGTGTTCTGCGCTCTTGTCTGGGACCTTTTGTCCTGCTTCGGGCTTCTCGGGCCCGTTTTCTCGTGAGTCGTTTCCCTGTCGGAAGGTCTTGCGCTGATCGCTTCGGCCGGATTCGCTTTCCTCCCCGCTCAGCTTTCTACGCGTTGAGTACTCTTCGGCTAGCTCAGCGGCCCTTTCGACAGAGTCGACTCCCACCCTGTCCTGCACTCAGAGCTTGACTGACTGCGGAATGCTACGAAAGAACTGTTCGAGGCACACACACTCGACTACCTTGTCTCGGCTTTCGTACACTTCCTCGCTCTTCAACCATTCTATCAGGTTGGTTTTAAGCCCGTAGGCGAATTCCGAGTAGCCCTCGCTGCTCTTTTTGGATGCGTTTCTAAACCTTTGACGGAACGCCTCGGCAGAAAGGCGGTACCGCTTCAAAAGGCTGGACTTCACCTTGTCGTAGTCGTCCGCGTCTCCAGCACTAAGGCGCGCGACAACCTCTGCAGCCTCACAGGGCAACAGAGTCAAAAGCCGTTGCGGTCACGTTTCTGGGGCGAAGCTCAACTTCTCACATGTCCTCTCAATGTTAACTAAGAATAGGCCCACGTCTTCCCCAACTTTAAACGGCTGCATGAGCTTCTTCATTTGATACGACTCGGTCTCACTTGCTCGTACCGGAGCCCCAACTCTACTGTTCTGCGAGTTTAATCGCTGTTGTTCAATTTCGAGCTCTAGCCTTTTCAGCGCTCGCTCCTCTGTCGCTGCAGCCCGCTCCTGTTCTCGATCCTCTTTCGCTGCAGTCTGTGCTCGTTCCTCTCTAGCTGCATCTTGCGCTCGTTCCTCTCTCGCCGCAGCCTGCGCTTGTTCCTCTCTCGCTGCAGCTTCACTCTTAGCGTTCTGAAGCAGTTCCCACTCAATTTTAATTTCCTCTGCTTCCGCGCTCTCTGAAATCGCTTTACTGATCTCAGATTTCTTCATCTTTTGCTCCACCTCCACACCCAATTCTTCACATAAATAGAGTAAATCTGTTCTCAGTAACCTCATTAGATCCATGATCGCTGCTCTTTAGCTTTGGCTTTGTTCTAAAACTTGTCGCGAGGTTATACCAAAACCTAGCGCACGAGTCAAACACTAAGGAATCCCAGCAGTTGAAAATTAATTACCCATAATCTGAAGCCTGGCGAATCTCAAAGCAAAGTCCAAACGCTTTCCCACAAATGTAGCACGATGTCGCATGGTCCGATCCCAACCGCTGCCAACCAGTTGTTCGAGGCGGGGTTTAAGCCGCACGTCCGGAGGCCTCCTGGCTCCTGACGACAACCATTCCCCGAAGTGAAGAACCCAGGGGTCCAGTGGAGGTGGGAGAATTGGTAACGTAACGAACGCGTTGAGACTCGTTTTGGGCAGGCTTCGACAGGTGGGCGACAGTCCCGAACACGTCGGGACTCGTTTCGGGACTCGTTTCCGCAGCGTTGAAACTCGGAAAAGGTTGCCGAAGGTTCCATTCTTAACAACGCTTAGCGAAAACCACGACCGCGCGGAGCGAACATCCGCCGCCGTAGGGAAATCCCCGGCACACTCACGATGTCGTCCCTGATGCCGTCGCCGCGTGTGCACCAGGCGTCAGTAGCACGCTTAGCGAAAACCACGACCGCGCGGAATGAACATCCGTCGCCGTTGAGAAATCCCGGGCACACTCACGATGTCGTCCCTGATGCCGTCGCCGCGGATGCACCAGGCGTCAGTAGCACGCTTAGCGAAAACCACGACCGCGCGGAGCGAACATCCGCCTCCTTTGAGAAATCCTGGGCACACTCACGATGTCGTCCCTGATGCCGTCGCCGCGGGTGCACCAGGCGTCAGTAGCGCGCTTCGCGAAAACCACGAATGCGCGAAACGAACATCCGCCGACGCTGAGAAATCTTGTGCAGTCTTTTTCGCTCGCTGGATGCTTCTGAAGGCGGACGGACAGAGGCGTAAGAAACAGGTCACTGAAAAATATATTCTTTCCATCTGCACACCCAGCTGCTTTGGAAGATACAGGCCGCACACATGGAACGAGAAGCCGAGACGGAGCGTTCGTTCCTGGCCCGCCGTTGCTCGTTGACGAAGAAAGAAACCGGCTTTCTTAAAAAAAAAAAAAAGTCAGCAAAACGGCCTTCTCCCATTTTCCCCACGAACCCAATGCGAGGGAGAGAGAGTGCGTGGAGACTCGTCCTTGGTGCGAGGCGCCATAATATCAGACCAAGTCCCCGGCCCGTCTCGGCTTCCCCCTCCCCTCGCGTCGGCTCCGAGCGAAGGTCGGTAAACAGAGAAGCGAGTCACCCGTTTCGGGTAAGATTTCTAGGAAATCCGGGTCGTGTGGTATATGAAAGTGGCTGCCGATGATATTCCAGCGAAATCTGTTTGCCGGCAAATAATCTACCAAAGACATGGTAAACTGGTTTTGGATGAAAACGGGTGAAAGTGCCCACCTTTTTGGATTGTCAAAACAGTTCACTGCACGTACGTACTTCTTGAAGATTGCAACGTCGTCCCGAGCTAAAACTCGCACTCACGAGAATGCCGCTCGAGTGGTCTCGTACCTGCTCTGGCCCAAACTTTTGCCTGTCGCAAATATCAAGTTGCCGGTGATCGCTGCCCACCTTTTTGGATCGTCAAAACAGTTCGCTGCACGCACGTCTTGCAGAATTGCAACGTCGTTTCGAGCTAAAACACGCACTCACGAGAATGCCGCTGCATTGGCGGCCGCCTTTACAAACTCTGTCCCCCTGCTCGTCTTGGCCTCCTTGACTTTAGCAGTTCCCCTTGCGTCGGCTTCCAGTGATGTTCGGTGTCCGGCAAACGAGAGTGGCTTCCGGTAGGATTCCAGCGGCGGGTAATCGAAAGTGGTTCTGGTAAACTTCCAGCGAAAGTGGCAACGCTGGTTTCTGGTGAAAATGAGTGGAAATTAACCAGTTTCCGCCGAATGTCACTGGAAGTTTTTGCCGGATTTTAACCGTAAGTGGCTCCGGTAAAAGGTCCAGCGAAATCTGGTTACTGGAAGTGGCAGCCGGTAATATTTCCACCGAAAAACTGGCAAACTACGCTGGTTTCTGGTGAAAATGAGTGGAAATTAACCCGTTTCCACCGAATGTCACTGGAAGTTTTTGCGGATTTTTCAATAGGGAGGCGACGGAAGGCAGACTTTGAGCTATGAATAACCCAAAACTCGTCGCCTTTTCTGAAATTGTTTCGGTGGGGCGTGAGTTTATTCATAGTCCCTTTAAAATTGAAAATTCATCATGGTCAATTACAATGTCAATTAAAAAAGTTAATTAGACAACGTACTATGACGTTTGTTTACTCATCTAATGTCCGCCGAGTCTACAAATATCCTGTGGAAACGGCATCGGGCTATCTATCGCGTTTTAAATGTGTTGATCTTAAAACATCGGACTATATATATATATATATATATATATATATATTTACTATAATATTACTATAATTTGAGTACGCCGACCGCAAGCACTCAAAGTAGACCTTTAGTATACTTAAGTGCACTTCCTGTGTACTGATTTTGAACTACTTTTTACCGCGGGCACTACGATTCTACTACATCTACTTGTTGTGTACGGACGAGTATACTTTCAGTCCACCACCATTTTTACTGGAAGTACACTTTAAGTACACTTAAAGTATACATTCAGTACAAAGACCACACTGAAAGTATACTTTTAGTATACTTCAGTGCACTTTTAGTATACTGATTTTGAACGACTTTTCACTAAGGGTATCTCTGGCACATCTGTGGCGATTTTGGCCCGAAGGTGCCAGATGACAGCCGAACTAACAAAAAGTGAAGCCTAACGTTGGCATTAGTTTGGCAATTTTGGCCCAGAAATGCCAAATATCAGCCGAACTACCGGGCAGTAAGCCTAACTCTGGAATTTGTTAGGCGATTTAGGCCCAAAGATGCCAGATTATAGCCGAACTACCAAGCAGTGAAGCCTAAGTTTGGCACTTGTTAGGCGAATTAGGGCCGAAATACCCAGACTGTTGCCAAGGGAGGTCAGGTTTGGCTCTACTTTGGCTTCTTCGGGCTTTTCAATGCCCTAAACTCCCAGACAAAAGCCAAGTTTCGGCCCAGAACTCGGTGCTACCTGGGACACTAATAGTGTACTTCGCGTGTGTACTAAACTTGTACTAGTTTTACACTTTTCTGAAACAAAATAGTATACGCTTAGTACACCATTTGTACACACACAGCGAAAAAGTACACCCCTGGACGTGTAAACCGTTGTCACAGGGCGGACACCCCAAATGGTGTTCGTTTTACACGCGAGGCTCGGTGTATTTCGTTTGCACCCGAGGTGTCGTGTAAAATGAACATCTTTGAACGTGTACTTCGTTCCGCGATCACACGTCTAGGTGTGTTTTTTTACAATGGCGGCCGTTTGACGTACGAGACGGGGTCTTCGAGCGAGGCCCAGCACTTTACACGGCTTTTCGCCGCAGCGAAAGCGTAGTTTGCACGTGTTCATTCGTAATCGTCCATACGCGCTAAACCACCGCAGGCATTCACCCCCAAGCGCCGACGCCGTATCCATTACGGCGATTACGCGACAGTGGGAGCGACCATCGACTGTATCCAGCAGCGTGTTTCCCCATCGAGCAGGTCCCGTTCACGTGGCGGTTCAGCCGATCGCCGAGGCCTCATGCCGGTCGCATTTTCACCGACACCGGGTAATTTGCACAGGAGGAATCTTTTCGCGACCATAGACATGAACTTTATTGAAAAGACCGTTTGCCGTGAACGACGACGGATCGCTCCGACACCGACCCAAGTGGCGTTTCCGACGTCCCGCTCACCTCTTTCTTTACCGCGAGCAAAGTTGTACGCGACGTTTCGACGTATCCACTCATATCTCGTGTGTACGCAAATTTTGCGGCTTTCCGTGTACGAATCGGCTACTGAAACAGCCAGCGAACGACGACGAACTGAACGCCAGCGACATTTAAACACGCGGTTAGTTTTGTACTAGACTGTAGCTATAGTAGTGTAGTTCCTTATACAGTAAATGGACTATGTACAAACAAAGTGAAAATAAAATTGGGAGGCTGCTTGCGCCACCTAGCGAGTATGCGAAAAACTACAAAAATGAAAGGAATTTTGGCATTTCTGGAAATGCCACGCTCGAGCGGACGGCGGCATACCAACACATAGAGTACAGTACAGCAGAGCACATACCACAAGATCAATATACAGGCACAAACAACAAACAGAGGCACGAACAACCCGACACTCCTACTCTATTCGAGCAGTGACACGCTCCGTATATATAGCAGACGTTTTGCTTTAGACGAAAATCCGGTGACCCCCACCGTATTTTACATGAACGTAACGATACTACACAATTTTTACTTATACAATAAAGTGAAATAAATATAATTTGGGAAGGTACACATTTCTCTTAGTCTAGATTATGGCTAAAAGGCACCCTATATTTAAAAATAATGTTTCGAGCTAGCCAAAATGTAGCAAAATCGAGTTTCGTTTTCGGAAGTTCGAGCGCTCAAGGCTGGAATGCGCTAGCGAAGTGTGTGCTTACTTCTGTCAAACTATACTCCGTTGTATGACGCTCTCAAAGCTGCTGGCTGCAGCCCCCGTCTTGGTTTAGCGTTTGATTTGCACGCGCTCTCGCGGAAATGAGAGGTTAGGTGAAAGTATGCGCGCTCGAGTCGATATCCATGACAGCGTGAAGTATAAACCGCAGGTAAGCGATTTTGCGAGCAACGAGACAAGCGCGGCGACCCGCTTCGCTGACGCTCGGTCAGTCGCGCGACGAGGCAAGCCGCATGAAAGCGGAACGATGTTTTCTAGAAATCCAAAAACCGAGCGACACGACGAGCAATAGTGAGAAATCTTCGTCATTCGTCGCTGTCGCCGTCGCTCGCTAAATGGCTTACATGTGATTTAGCGACCTTTATACTCACGCTAGTGCCGACTTGCATTACCCGCTGAGCCCAAGCAAGCGATAAGGATATTCAAATATGTCACAACAGTGCCGTGCATTCGCTAAAAAACATATATCTCGAATTCCTGCAGTTTGACATCGGGATCCGTTACTTGTTCTGTTGTCACCTTGGCGACACGGTCACTAAAGAGAAACTATAGTCAGTTTGTTTTATCAGAAATTATGAAAACTTTATCTACCCACTGTTAGCACAAGTACTCTGGCATTTCATACAAACAGTTTAGAAAGTTTAGAATAAGCTGAACACAATCAATACCTTAATTTTCCGAGCATAAAAAAAATATAGAAAACAATGTTTCTTTAAAGTTTGTTTCAAATGAAAAACTGAAAAAGGAGCCTTCAGTTGCACTATCACGTAAATACTTTGGTAAAAAATATCTATTGGGAAGCAGGTTTTGCAATCTCGAATTTGCTTCTTTCAACTTTTCAGTTACTTTATGCTTACTTGCATATTGTATCCTGACAAATTTAGACGCAATTGTAAAAAAAGTAACATCTATATAAAATTTATAGCTTAATTAAATTCACATTTGTTTGATAAAGTTCAATCTCTAATATGACAGTTTTAAATGTCACATTTATTATTACAAGTGAGCAGTAAAAATCTGGAAGACAAAAATGAAGCACGGAGCAGTGCAAAAAGGCATTCAGTATATGAAACAGATATATACAGATATGGGCCTATGGCAGTCCATCGGTTCAGCTTCCACACCGCCAAAGACGACAGTATTGCAAAATTACGAACCACAGCACATGTATACAGTTCCCCAAAGTTGAAACACAAAGAATACTCACATCAGCGCTGTGTGAGTGTATATTTTTGTGTATTTTTTGTGTGTTTGGATTTGGGTAACTGTCTACTCGTGCGCTGGTTCGTAATTATGCCTTACCAACTTGCCCAATCTGCCGTATTAATAGTGTTGCAAAACACTTAGATCAACTATATTGCTAATGACTGCAGTGTATGAAAGCAAGCTACTGGTCGGAACGAGCTCGACGGTTTGAGAATAAAGAGAATGTTTTCACAGCTAAACTCTGAATCTGTCGCACCATCTCTCCCGTTCTCAACATCGAAAGCGCTACAAATTGGTGACCTGGACATGATGATAGACTCCGAGCGCCTGCTATCTAGAGGAATGTTCTTCGTGGCCAGGGGCACGGCATTGGCTCTGCCTTTTCGGACGAAAATGTAGTAGGCGTATCTTCAACTTTCACAGCCTCCGCATCTGCAACACCTCCGCCATCGCCTCTCCTCTGTCGCATCTAGCGCCGGCATCTCCCAGCAATGGGCTGCGACCACCTTGCTCGCCCCACCGGCTCGGCAAGTGAATATTTATCGACGTTTCCACACTGTTCACAAGGCATGTCGCTAGCTGACCAGGGTCTCCTCATCGTTGCCACGTCAGGCATTCACTCTCAGCTCGGTTCCTCATATTAGGGGATGTTGAATCGGCCCCACTCGGCCGGCATGCCCCTTTCAGTCCGAGGCTGCACACTCCGAACTGATCGAGCCGGACTGAAAGCACGACAGGGTCGATTTCCACTCTGTCTGCTGCCTCATTGCCTGACCTCAGCGTCGACTACCATGCACGGCTTCTGAACGCTCTCTTTCCTGCTCTCTAGTACGTCATCCTTCTTGCGGTACATGTCAACTGCAACAACACCTCTCTGAAGCCGCAATCACTTTAATGAAATCTCACAGTCTGCAGAGCTGCAGGCGACAGCTCTGTGGCAGTCTATTGGTTCAGCCTCGGCACCGCCAAAGATGACAATGCTACTCATACTCGTTGCCACGAGCTCAACGACGTGAGAATAAACAAAATGTTTTTATTGCTCGGAGTCGGTCGCAGCATCTCTTCCGTCCTCAACATCGTATACGCTACATGTAGTAAGCAAGAGACACACTTCAGATGAAAAGAACAAATGCTCAGATCACAGATGCCGCGGCTGTCCAAAATTATCCATCATGTCGAATATTGTTTAGGTTTTTTTCATTCTAACATAAGACGAATGCCATTATTGCCCAATTAAAATGAAAACTTACGAAACACCCAAGTTCCAGGGTAAGTGCTCATTGCTGATCCGTGGCTGTGGCATATATTTATTTAAAAGTGCACCGATGATAACACCTGCAGGTTTGGCAACAATACCGAGATTACAACGCTTGTTATCCTCTTAACAAAGAAGAGTTGTCCATTATAAAATACGAAAGAAATAAAAAATACCGAAAACAATGCAAGGTACAAATCTGCACAACAGGCTTTTGAATCCCACTTCTTCGTCCTTCTGGAGTCTGTTGCAGTAATAACAGCTTTCGATGGGCTGTGAGGACAGTATTCGCACTGAACTGGGTGCCTTGGTGACTATCACCAGTGTTGTGGAGTTGCCACTTCAGAGTTGGAACGATTCCGCCCTTCCACGACCCTGGAATCGAATGCAAATAAAATGGTGGCAGCACTGGAATGGAATGGGAATGAAATTAGTCGGTGCATTTTGCCCAGAATAGAGTTGGAATGGAATAAGCTTTGTTCTAATGCGAGCTGCGTTGATGCGGTCAAAGGAGCTTTTAAAACGGCATCATGGCACTTGGGTAACTGACGGCTTGGTTATCTGACTGCTTACGTTCCTTCGAGGATGGAAATGCAACCCCAGTGAAGCAACCCAAACTGTAGAGTTGTAGGTGGACAAGGTGTCGTTCCTGGCGCCGTGAGACGCAACCATATGGCTGTTGGGACCATGTGTGATTACAGCACCAGTCGCAGGCCACCAGGCAGGGACAATCTCACACCGCCCGCATTTTGTTAATACATGTGACTCCTCACTTACTATGTGTCTCGTAAAAGTGGAGGACATATACGGTTCTTTTGTGGAGAAGATGGGTGACTTAAAGTTTTCCTCTCTGTTATGAGGCTTTTACGCTTGGTGGTGCGATGCAGTTCTAGCAGCTTTAGTGTCAGCTACGGCTTCATAGGTATCTATTGCAGGAACGTCAACACAACTGGCGACTCCAGCGAAAAATCGATGGCACCTAGTGGCTGGAACAGGAAGCTGTGGCGGCAGGTTCGCTCACTAGCCTTCTCGAGCAAATCAAATATTCACAGCACTTGGCGGTCTAAATACAAAGCCGTGAAAGTAGGTTAAAAAACATGTAGTGAAAATTGCCAGTACTCAGTTCACCCCTAGGCTGACAGTGCAGTGGAAGTTGCGCATTTGTTGGAACAGTCACAAGCCTATTCCGTCATGTGAAAACGTGCTCTTTGCGTGGGTGCATGGACAGAAGCGCGATTAAGTGGTGAAAGAGAGACGTACGACTGATGTGAGGAGCATGGGGCTTCCACCATACTGCCGAATTATGGGTAAGCAAAGTATACCCAGGCAGCACACCATTGTTGGACCCCCGTTGGCCCAATGTTGGCAAAAACTGGTTCCAATATTGGTCTGACGTTGGCATTTTCGAAAACGCCACCCGATCCAATGGTGGTCCAACATTGGTGCCAATGTTGGACCACTGGTTTGCCAACGTTCTAGCCCACGTTGGACCGACGTGCTTTGCGCTTCTTTTATCCAATATTGGCATAGGGGTTTCACCGTTGGCTGAACCAACATTGGCATCCAGCGCCTTACACGCTGGCTCTTCCAACATTGGCCTAAATATTGAGTATTCCAATATTGGCATCCAATTTAATACACTGGCTATTTTTTGCGTATATTGTCTATGACAATATTGGATGCCATTTTTCAGTCCGTGTTCTAACCAGTGTCACAAAAACAGTGCAGAGAACCAAGCAAGTCCCTTGCCCTTTTTCCTCAAGCACTGTTTTCTTTCTGATACTAAAATCTAATAAATGCAGCACTTTTACCATATTTGGACACTTTAGAAATCATTAAAGCATTCAAATGAATAATTCATAACGTTTGACATTTCATAATTTATTTAAATCGAATAAAAATATTTTAAAAAATTGCGCAACCAGGGGGGCCTAGGCAGACTCGGCGGCAGGCTCGGTAGTGGACAGAGCAGAGGGCTGGGCGAAGAGCTGGGGAAAGGGATTCCACGCAGGGGCCTGGCCACAGGATTCTGAAAGAAACAGATGCGGGGGTTTGGATTCAGGTGAAGGGTTTCAGAGGCTCTCAGTTCTCTCTTACGCTTGTCAATAATGAATATCAAACTAAAACATAGCTTCATTATTATTCGCCGCCCTTTAATTAACTATTCGATTAATCGGCTCAGTTGCTCTGCAAGTATAAAATCTCGGAAAGGCCTACCGACTTTTTTATGTCTGCTTTCCCATATTATAAACTTTCTATTCCAGTGAATTATTTATCGTTATTTTGTATGTAAAAAAACTTAGTACTGCCTTCTAAAATAAATAGATGCTCAGGTAAGAGACCGGGGCCGGCTTGCTGGAATCAGTGTCTCAGCTTAGACTGGGTGAAGGAAAGCACTGTAAAGGCTGGGACGCGTGAGCGTCTTGAGTCGAGGTTTGAATCCCGTTCAGCTCGTACGCTGGCTTTGACAGTGCTTTCTTTACCCCCGTCTCAGCTGAGACGCTGTTTCCAGAAAGACGGCCCAGGCGTTTACTATTGTTTTGTTCGTCCGACTTGTCCTTACTCAGAGCTCGAACGATCTAGATTAAAATATTCACAGTGGTTTAAAAAAAATCAATGAAATAGTACGAAAGTTATTTCATAAATTGCTTAACTCTACTCTTGCAGCATCATGGCGTACCTCAACCTTTCATCTAGCTTTAAGAAGTCTTAAGAATTACAATCTCGCCATTTAGGTTAACACCAATATTTCTACGTTGATTTGAAAAAAAAAACGGTCTTAAGATTTACGGTATTTGCGGCACGGAAATATGTAGTGATTAATGTACCCATATTGCCTCCTTAACATTCCCAATTTATAAATGCAACCACTGGCCTCCCTCTTCAGCTCACCAGTGTCAAACGCACTACTAAATTAACAGTTCAAGAAATACCCCGGTATACGTAGCAACATGACAGTTGAACAGAACTTGGTGCTTGAATCAATCAAGAGTTTAAAATAAATCGCGCACATAAAATAGCTTGTCATGTAAAGACAATTACACTCGCAGAGCGCGGTGACATAACTGACACTCCACTCGCACCCAACAAGCCGAACCTTGGCAAATAAGGACTACATAACGCTCTGTGGTATTCGGCTTGGAAATACCGGGAGGACTTTTTACTACAGCACACATCTACCGCCAAGAAGACAGTCATATTTTAACACACAAAAAAAAGAAGTAAATAAAAATGACTTCGAACACAAAAATAACCAATCAGAACGTCTCTCACGGTCTATTAGAATAAAAAGCACTTGCAAATAGCGCTGTACAGGGCCTTGCGGGCCGATCGCTCTGGATTACTCGTTGAATTCGTCGCAGATTCCTGGCACAGAGTTCGAGACGGTTCAAACTCATCGGATAGGGACAAAACGTACATTGCGTAGCAAGAAAGCTATCCCCAATGGTCAGGAGTACTTCTCCTTGTCACTCACATGAAAGAGAAGGCGGTCCGTCGTGTCTTCGGTCCGTCGAAGCTAGTGGTCACATGTATGCCCACAACAAAGGAAGATCACCGGTGTGTAGGCGCTGCCGAAAGAATATCCATGGTCTTGGCAATCCGCATGCTGAAGATCGCACTTGGCACTAAGAAGAAATGCGCTGCTGGTGATTGGAACTCTCGAACTAGATTTACCACATTTACCACAGAAGCGAAATCTACAGCAGGCCCGCAGGCCGCATCACACGCGAAACTAGGTCCGGTCTTCGCAGGCATTCCGGGTTTGTCAACGGCTAATGCGTCATCCGCCAAACCACGTGATAACGCTTCTACCGCGCCTTCAGCTTAGGGAGAGGGAGAAAAAGAGAGAAGGAGTAGAAAGAAAGCAACCCAGAACGGGGGATGCGCTTACAAAGGCTAATCTTCAGGCCCATCTCAACTATGAACCCAACCAGAGAATTTGTCACTTGTACCCAAGGTTGGTAGTGCAGTGGATGTTATGCGTGGCCTTGGGCTTTTAGTCAGGTTCCGTGCTCTGCCTTATCACCAGCTTCGAGACTGTAGTCACGTGACCCTAACCGGAGACACGATTGGCCTAAAACACGCATAGCGTCTACCCTGCTGCCTATACTGATTGAACAGGACAGCTCTTTGAAGGCCAGCTTTTGAATTTCTAAAGAGGCTGTCCAGCCCAAAAGTGATTCCAAACGGGGCAAGTTTGAAGACACTATGTTTTACGTCGTATAACTCACATTAAAATTTAGAATGAAGAAATAAGCGCGACTATATTCTGCGCACGATGCCCACAAATAAATAAATAAATATATATATATATATATAGAGAGATATATATTTTATCAATAAATTGAAAGTTATTTGTACACTGTTAGGTTCGCGTTTTTAAACTTCATCATCTTTTTACGAAAGAGTTACACATAAAATACACCACGGACAGCACATCGTCCGACTTTCGACGCACGATGAAACGCCGACGCTCGCTGCGTAGGGTATACGCCGGGCGCAACGGCTTCGCGACCGTTCGAAGGGCAAAGGATTAGCGACGACGTAGTAGCGTCTTCCAATTTCAGTAATGTAACGGGGCTCGAGAGTACCACGCTTACATTTCCGCAGAGCGAACGCGGCCGGCCAGATTGAGGCGCAGTATGCTCTCGCGTCGCGATTGCTACGTCGTTGCTCTGCCTACACTGATGACATGTGCACTGGCAGTCGAAGCAGCCCTCTCGAGACTTCATTCGAGTCCAATAGACAACTTTCTAGCGCGATAGACTCTCGGAAAAGTGAGAGTAGAAGTCGCTTCGGTTGGCGGCGTAAGCGGCGGCTTTATGTTTGTTGACACCTGCGTCGACAATGACAAATATGGACAGAAACATTAAATATAAAAAATAAAGCAAGCAGAAAGAAATACAAACACGGCAGGGGCACGGGCAAAGTAGGAGACGTTAACGCTACGGAATGCATATACATACAAAATACACTGGAAAAGACAAAAATAATTAAATCTAAAAAACGGAATTAAGTTTTCAACGCCGAAGTAAGGCAATGCGAAGGGAGAGCAGCAGGCAAAAAAAAACTGCCATAGTCCTATGGCAGCTAAGGACGTATTTGTGATCGCGGTTGTAAAGCACCGGCGACGTACGCCCCATGAAGTTGGGTAAATAAAATTCTCGCCCCGAGCGAGCGCGTGAATGACTCTTTTTTTACTTTCCTACCTCTGCAATGCAAAAAACGGGTCGCGGGTTTATAGCTTAGGCGACACAAATATCGATAAGCCATTGGCTATGGCAGTGCAATATTGACCAGCCTATACCATGACATCACCAATATTGGAAAACTCTTGGCTTTGACAGTTTAATATTAACCAGCTTAAGCCAGCGTATATTCAATATCGGAAAGCCATTGGCTCTCACAGTCCAATATTGTACAGGTTATGCCGGCGTGTATCCAATATTGGAAAGCTATTGGCCTTTTCAGTCCAATATTGGACAGCTTATGCCGGTGTATAGCCAATATCAGAAAGCCAGTGGCTCCGACAGTCCAATATTGGACAACTTATGCCGGCGTGTATCCAATATTGGAAAGCTATTGGCTTTGACAATCCAATGTTGACCAGCCTGTGCCAACGTATCACCAATATTGGAAAACAACTGGCTTTGATAGTCCATTATTGTCCAATGTGATTCCAATATTGGGAAACATATGGCTCGTTGGGCCACAGTTGGTCCATTCTTTGCCACATCAAATCCAATGTTGGCCCAATACGGTGTGCTGCCTGGGTAGGCATGCTCTGATAAGTCATAAAAGGGGATCCTAGGTGACAGGGTCAGCTGGGACGCCTCGGACTATGCAGATGCGACCCTGATGCCTCATCTACAAGCGGCCATACAGCAGTCACACTAACAACGTAAACTCCTGGTCAAACAATACAGCAGCCGGCGCCTAACCGGGATTAAGTCGAACATTTCTGGCAAACCTTCTGTTGCTCTGCATGTTGTGATGAAGCTGCTTTAGACTTGCTGTGGTTAAAAATCTGGCTGCAGCAAGCCCAGTGCAGTTTTGAGCTTCCACACCAATGAAAGTTCAGCAGGACTACAGCTAATCATTTAATTTGGCATTGCTTTGTACGACAGCAACATTCTGGCTATTTGTAAATAAAAGTCACTTAATCTAGCCATCTTCAACTTCTGCTGTATTATCTGTTCCACATGCTCGGCTGCCCCATTGAAAGCGGAATACATAGTACTGGAGGAACAAGCACCCACTTAGGATGCCATTCTTCAAAATAGCAAAAGTGAGCGTACATAGTTTTGATAGGCACTGAAGATGCGCGAGAGCGGAGATTCCGAAAACTCTTGATTGACGTCAAGCCCCTGGAAGGAGGGGCTTCAGCGTTATTTTGAAAAATGATTTTCTGCAGCCTCCATGCACCAAATTGAAAAATAATCTCAATATTCGGAATCCTGGAGGCCAATTGAAGGCGATTTAAGTGTTTTTTCCTCAAATGCAAAGCCGCTTCAGTTTCCCATTAAATTTATTTAATTGAAAAGTCCATTTGACAGACTGGTAATGATTTTCTAAGAAGCGCGCAAACAAATCTCTCTCGGTTCAAACCGCCAAAGCAGTCGCCAATATCCTCGTGCTGTGCTTGACGATACTGGGACCTGACACCCTTTGTGTCAGGTCTCAGTATACGTTTTGAAGTCATTTTGAAAGCGACTTTAGTCCCACAATAGATTTTTATATTCCAATCCAACTTAAAGGTCAACTGAATTCTAAGCTCGGACTGTTCCTTCCAGGTTACTGCAACACTGTCTTGAATTCCTAACTCAAAAAAGTTGGACGTTTGATGCAACCATGTCAACATTAACAGACACCAAAGGAGTGGTCACTGGAAATATTACCACAAACTTCTATGAGGCTAGGCGTTTTATTGTTGGTGCCATCAGTTAAAACACCCAAGCAATAAAAACTTCAAGTCGTTTGGGCATGAGCTGTTAGGAAAATTTAGAATATCTTGTGAATTTGGGTACCCTGTACCACCTATGGTTTAGGTTGCATCGCAGAAACTGCCAAACTTCCCATCGTTGTCATGTTTTATCATTTTAAATCATAAAATACAACCAGTCGTCCTTCCGTCGCCGTCAAAGTATGTGCGGTCTTTGTTACTTTATGTTTCTCGGCACAAGTTTGCTGCATTAAACATTGATTTTAAGTTGTATTAATCAAGTTTGTTTTTGTTCATGACATATTGGTGGATGTGCAGGGTAACACAATCTATGCCCACGAAGCGTACCACCTGTGAACACAATAACTCTGAAGGCGACATCCTTGAAATCATCCGAGGACGACTCCAACTGTGACATCAACGACGACCTCAACTATGGCCTCGGAAATGACCCGGACAATGAACTTGACAAAGCCCCTGGCTACCACACCTTGACGAAAACATGATGACGACTTCTACGCCAATGATGAAACGGACAACGACTCCAAAGACCAACCCCGGCTACAATGTTAACAACCAACCTGACTACGGCCTCGACACCAAACAGTGTCTTCAACTTTGATGACGAGACTGACGACGACACTGATGATGACCCAGGCGACGACTCGAACAATGACATGGAAGACGATCCCGACCACGGCTTTGACAGCGACCCAAGGACGACCCGGACGATGACTTCAACAACCATGACAACAACCTTGACGACGACCCTGATGATGAACCCGACGATACCTACGACAAGTGTGGTATCGACCACGAAGACGAACAGGACGACGAAGCTTGGTTCGTCACTCAACAAACGGAGGAAGTCTGGCCACATCTTCCTGACGATGGCTGGTACAATCTGTCGCCACAACGCCCAGTTTCAGCCTGACTACCAAGTGGGAATCTGAACACCAATTCATCGTTGCAGCAAGGAACTGTTAAAGTGGTGCTTCGGCCTCAAGGTTATTCGCTACATGAGACCTAAGCTGCAAGTCGTTGGCCAATGGCACATCAACATTGTCACGCCGCCCTCTGCGACCCGAAGGTGATTCACGTCGTCCGACTCAACTGAACTTGGTATGCTTCATAGGACTGCGAAAATCTGTGATTTATGTGACTCTGTAGTTTGACCTTGTCTTGTTTAAGCTGTTAATTTCATTTTGTGTTGCATAGAGACGATGAGTCTTTCACAAGAGGGGAGTAATGCCGCATGCAAATAGCTGAGTCAGCAGCGTGATCGACTCTCACGCCGCTGGCTGGGGTTTGATCCCCGCCAACGCTTGTCTTTTTTTATCTTTCTTTTGTTTGCATGACTGGAATGCTTAAGATGACTCAAGAATATTTTTTGTTCGAGCTCGGAAACCTTTAGATACCCACGCGCTTACAAAAGGAGCTTCGCATGGCTGCTTGAGGCAGTTGTCCTTCCGTCACCGTCAAAGCTCTTTGTTACCTTATGTTTCTCGGCACTCCGCACAAGTTCGCCGCATTACACACTGATTTTAAGATTTATTAATAAGTATATGTTTTTATTCATGACAATATTTAGATGAATTTTAATAATTCAATCTTCTGATATTTCAAACTAAAGTGTGTGGCTTCCTGGAGTTTGAAATAATGAGAGTCATCTGTAAAACACCATTTTTACTACCCCAAGTAGCCATTTATTTTAGTATGTATTTTCTCAAATATTTTATTCAGGCCGGGCACTTCTTTTTTGATATGCTTGTCGGGTGTTGCACTGGTTTTGAATGCACATAAAATTCTGACTATTTTGTATAGCCTAAATGTAGCAAGCGTTCAAAACAAATATAACCTAGTGCATCAGATACACAGAGAACATATTATTAGCAAATGCTACTTTTATTGAACACATCTGAAGTTTTTGTTGCATACATACAGCACTGTGAAGATGTACACCATTCTTATATGAAAATAAGCTTCCCACCAGTGAAATTTCTCAAGTTGGACAGCCTTGTTGTAAGCCAGGCACCTTAAAGAGAACCCTGCCTAAGTTTTCATAGACACTTTTATAAAGTTGTTTCATCCGTACAATAACGACTTCAAGGTATATGTAAAGAAACTTTCCAAAATGCAAACCTTATGTGAAGACACCGCATTTTAAAGTTGACGCCCTTGAAACCCCACTATCGGTAGCTGCTTTATTGGCAACAATGAGAAGAACTATACACAGACCGCTGAGGCCACATAACCTAAGACATGGTGTCTGAGATGCGCCATGAACGGCATTGTTGGTAGTTGGACTTGTTTGTCCTCACTCTTTTATCTAGTCTGTTAATTGACAGCTATTTACAGTGCACGATAGGAGCAATTTGTGCTGTAGAGATAAAAACATGTATAGTCGCCCAATTTTTTAATAGTATCACGCGAGCGTCGACCGCCGGGACGGCCATCGCTGTGCTGCGGAGAAATGCGGCGTCACGGCAGAGATTAGGCGCGTGCGCACAAAGCTCTCTCTGGTGCGAGCGTCGTCTGTTAGGCTATTCTGTTGACCGCACACAACCCCTGTTCCTTATCTGCTGGTATAGCTGACCGCCTTTAAAGTGGCACTGACAACACAAAGGTCGTATTTTTTTTATGGTCTAAAACGATGCAAGTTGTAGACATAGACATGCAAAAAAAAACGCATCGCGAAAAAAAAATTTTTCTGCGCGCGCGCGCGCCTTTTTCGTTTTGGCGTTTATATTTCCCGCCGCTCACCTCCTCGCTTTTTTTGATCGGTGACGTCAAAAATCAGGAAATTTAGAAGCTTTGTAGGTGACATTAATATAACATTTAATAACGGCAATCGTAAAACATGTTTTTTTTAACGCAATTCCGAACACACAACGGCCCCTCTTTTTGAAATACCGAAAATCAGAGTTCGGTGTGATGTTGTTTCCTAGATTTGTACCCTCCCTCGGAAAACTTGGCGGCGCTCGTCGGCGAGTCGGGGAAGAAACCAGTTTTTTCCCGCGCCGGCGCCCTTCTATCCCGCAGGCTCACCTCCTCCTCGCTTGGGATCGCCGTGGCAACGGCGCTTTGCTTCATAGCGTGGAGCGGAGGTCCGAAAGAAAGTCGAGTCGCAGGAGACCGCAAAATTTGACTCACTGCACTGGCGCGGATCGCGCCGGAACTTCAAATTCGGCATTTGGAAATCGCTTTTTTAATTCACAAATACTGAATTTTAAAGTTTCGAATTTTGAGGGTAATGTCCCGGCATAGTTTTCAATCGTTTCGGATAATACAAAAAATGATTTTGATGTGTCACTGCCAATTTAAGCAAAGATCTGAACAGCGCTTGCTTGCGTGATACCGTGATACTGCTCAGACGTGAAAGAAACCGTGCGTCATCTCGTTTAATTTAGTTTTTTTTTTCTTTTGCTTATTGTTTGCGTTTACTTTGTCAGCACCAAAAAAAATACGACTGACACGACAAGCTGAATGCAACGATGCATTAAACTATATACCGCAGTCAATGCTACGAGCCATCAAAACCAATCCAGCGCTGTCACCCTGCCACGTGACATCGTGCTTCCACGTGCTGTTGTGCCCAACAGGAAGGCCACATGACACACTTTTAGCGATGGACTGGCCAAGATGGCTCGTAGCGTCGGTTGTGGTACAACACAAAGTGAAACGGAGTATAAACGATTGGCGCTCCTTTGCTACGGAGCAGGGGCTGTGTGCGATGAGCAGAATAGCCAAGTAGACGACGCTCCCCAGAAAGGGCTTTGTGCGCACGCGCTTAATCTCTCCCGTGACGCCGCATTTCTCCGCGGCACGCACTGCCCGTCCCGGCGGTCAACGCTCGCGTGATAATATTAAACAATTGGGCGACTGTACATGTTGCCTCCCCCCCCCCCCCCCCCCCTTTGCATCTGGCAGGCAAGACCACTCAAAAATGTCTGAGAGTAGCTGTGTAGAACCGACATGTTTAAACATCCTGTTGCCACAATTATTCATACTAAAAGGTATGCTGAACCAAAATTTGAAGCTTGCGAAACAAGACTGGAGCGATAGGCGAATGCTGCAAAACCCCCAAACCCCTACTCATAGAGCATTATTTCTAACGGATGGCCGTATTTTTGGAAAAGTGTGCGATTGAACAAGGCCGACGAGACATGTGACGTCGCGATTCTCATTCCCTCTCCTCTTGGCTTCATCCCCTCAAGCAGGTGAACCGAAGCAGGAATGAGAGAAGCGAGGCCGCTTTCCCTCATTCTAAAGTGTTCCAGGAGAAGTATGACATCACATTTCTTGTTTGATTGCGCCCTTCTTTTCCAAGAATACGACCATCCGTTTGAGATATTGATGTATGAGTGATGTTTCATAGTTTGTAGAGCTCCATTGAAAGCTTCCCCGGCCTTATTTTATAAAATCCAAATTTTGGTACAGCATCCTTTTAAACAAAATTTTTCAAATTTTACTTTATAATGAACATAAAATTGGACAACTTGCTAAGTTACAACGTTGTCCTCCCGATGATGCCGTACAATGGTTCTGTCACACGCACCAACCGAGAGGATTGCTGCAAGTCCATCCACCCTCCACTTTTAGGCACCTTTGAGCCTGAAGAACTGCTGTATGAGGACCGTCCAGCCCCTGACCACACAAAGAGAAACAGGGGAAATTACACTCGGTGACGAGCGAAGTCTCTGGGCAGAAAGCCCTCCATGCCAGATGAGCACTGTCGGGTTACGGCAACGGCGTAGTACACAGGTTGTGCTTCTCCGATGTCTCCACCGCTGCGGTGGGTGGCCGTAGCTAGTCGTAGCAGATTGTGTCACGTCTGTTGCTCGTACCAAAACACCAGAGCCGCGTAGTATTCTTGTTGCCGAAGTTCTGCCTCGGCTCTTCGAAGAGCCAGGGCCCCTCAGTGCGCATGTGCGACACTTGCTAGGCTGCTCTGCCTGTACCAAGTGACACGTGCCCGCATGTTCCCTCTCATAATCATTCTGACTGTACGTGCCCCGTATTGTATATGCTCATACAGTGTACACAGCGAAAGTTCATTTTGAAAGTGCTCCACAATCGGCCTACAATGCTGCGAACACATAGCACATGGCCACTATAGGTGACGACACTTGGAATACCTGCCATCCGTCGTCGTGGTGCAAAGTCGCTTTCTCAGTCGTCCTCACGAGGCGCAAGGAAAGGCAGGCACTGCATAAAAAAGCAATACATATTATAACACTGGCTATGGCAAACTAGTTCCAAAGATGATACAGTAATGTCTCCTTAATATGGACACCTCTGTTCTATAGAAATGTTTTTTTTTTCAATGTAAGGTGTCCAATTAAATTTAAAACATACAGATAGGATAACAAGCACAGCCAAACAAACACAGTTTATTCAGCTAAAAAATAATGAGATGCGAGTTTTCTCCAACGCTTTAGAGCCATTTAACATGTAGCACTACTGTCGTTTACAAGAACAGATACCCAGGCTGTAAAGTGATGATCGGTTAAATAGCAAAAGAGGTTGCACTGTATGCACAAGTCGGACGTAATTGACACTTAGCTGCCCGCAGTTAGGATCCTATAATCTTAAGATTGCAGAAGGGAATGACATATTGTGCCTACGGCTGGAATAATGTCGTGCTTTTTGGTAGAAAAAGCACAAGATAAACACAGGATGGAGGAACCGAAACAGACAGGAAAGCACCACAAAGTATTAAACTTGTCGAACATTAAATTTTCTTGAATTACACCTCACACAGGCTTGCTAAGTGATGAAACCCAAAGCTTAGTTCAATGCCAATCACTAATAAATGTCTTTAGATGGGCACTTCCTGCCCGATCATGGCCTTTTAGTGGCCCCAAGCCACGTCCGAACGCAGTCCGAGAGGGGCGAACCGGATTTCCCTTCTCTCCTGCATCGGAAAGTTTCCCTTCTTCTGCAGCTCGA
This sequence comes from Ixodes persulcatus, assembly GCA_013358835.2. Taxonomy (NCBI): domain Eukaryota; kingdom Metazoa; phylum Arthropoda; class Arachnida; order Ixodida; family Ixodidae; genus Ixodes; species Ixodes persulcatus. The sequence goes on from JABSTQ010010524.1 coordinate 177,573, forward strand.
AAGAGAAAGGACGACGGGGAAAGGGGGTGAACTCGGGAGAGCGGAGAACTGCTAAAAATAAAGTTAGTTGAGTTTGGTACGGAAGCCCGTGTTCGAGGCGGGGTTTAAGCCGCACGTCCGGAGGCTTCCTGGCTCGTGACGACGACCATTCCCCGAAGTGAAGAACCCAGGGGTCCAGTGGAGTTGGGAGAATCGGTGACGTAACGAACGGTTTAATTACATGGTTGCGATACAGTCGTCAAATCCGAGAGAACAACGGAGCAGCCTCACGCTCCGCCTTATATAGGGTCCGTTTCTTCCTCACTCTCCGCCAGGGCAGCAGGTGCGACGTAGCAAACCGCAGCCAAGTGCGTTGCAGCAAAGACCGCCGCGTCGTAGCCAGAAGTGCGTCGTAGCCATGGTTCTCCGCAGTTAGGCCATGCCTCTCTCCCCTTGCGGAGCGCACGAACCCACACGCACACACACACACGTCCCGTTGACGTCACGGACGCGTTGAGACTCGTTTTGGGCAGGCTCCGACAGGTGGGCGACAGTCCCGGACAGATCGTGACTCGTTTCCGCAGCGTTGAAACTCGGAAGAAGGTCGCCGAAGGTTCCATTCTTAACAGCCCCTCCGGGGCCAGGGAAACCTCGAATGGCCGGTGGTACAATCGCTGGCCTGAAGAGGTGGGCTTGGAGTAGGCCTTGAGAAGACGCTGCAAGCACTAAACAAACTCCCAAACCTCTTACAACAGGAGGCATCAGCGGAAACGTCCCCCACAACACCACGCCACACCGCAGTCAAACGCTCGGAATCCGCCAGAGACCCGCCAGACTGGATTACGGATTACCAAAATTTGCCAAAACAATGCAAATTGACCCGCTGTCGCCAAAACAAAACTCATTTTTTCCAAAGAGGTCACAATGAGCAAAATACAAAAGACAAAAACTCTTCGCAAATTGTGAGGTCGTTTTTGGGTTTTAACGAAGTGCCCCCACTTAGATCCTCATTCCCGTGGATGACGAAGGACCTCTGAGATCATCCCTACCGTTTTTTGTGATGTGAGAAAACTCTGCTCAACCCATCGGCATTGCTGTTAAATTTGTCTTTCCCCTTTCTTACGCTGAAGTCATAGTGATCGATTTTCACGTGATTTCTAGACGTGAAAATGCAGTCCTTATATCGCCGATAAAACAATCCGCCTTTTCCATGCCCCGTCACATTGGTCCTAGCAATCTCCTGAGCTGTACCGCGAAACCCTGACACACTAGGGTCGCTCTTCTGCTCGACTGTCAAAGACACTCTGTCTACTCGTAGCAAAGGACCAAAGTTACGTCACGCCGGAGCTACGAGAGATCTTTCACTGATCCCGTCTCCCTCCGCCTTTTTCGCCGGCGCGTTGGGACGGCGTACGCTTTCTAGTGCTACGAGGTCAGGCTGTTCTACAACCTGGTCCCTCTCATCCCGGTTTTCTGCCTCCAATTCTGGGAGTGCTTGCTCCCCGTCAGCTGCCTCTGGCTCTGGATCACTCGTCAACAAAGGGGCGACCTGACGCGATTTGGACCTCGTACACGACTGAACTAGCCCTTCTCCCAGTTGTTGACCCCTTTCGCGCAGCAGGAAATCTGACCGGTTAGAAAACAAATAAGGATACTCCAACGGGACTGTTTGCGAGACAGCCGCCTCTGTCACTAGCTCTCCGAACGGGCCAGTTATCCTTACTGTCGCCATAGGCAGACAGACACTGTGCTTTTCGAGCAGCTGCTTGATCCAAACTACCTTTCCAGTAAAATCGGAGGTCGTTACATACGACGGATGAACAACGTCCATCGTCGCTGCACTGTCCCGAAGCACCCTGCACGGCTTTCCGTTTACCTGGAGCTCGTGAAGATAGGGACGAAGAAGCTTCAGGTCCTTGTCACTACCGTTCACGTACGAGAACACAACCAGCGATTTCTTACATCTGGCCGCTGTGTGTCCCGGCTCCTGACAGTTGTAGCACAGGAACGGCTTTCTTGCCTCGAACTGCCCTGTTGGGCTTTTCCGCGCCTCGTCTCCGTTCGAGTGTTCTGCGCTCTTTTCTGGGACCTTTTGTCCGGCTTCGGGCTTCTCGGGCCCGTTTTCTCGCGAGCCGTTTCCCTGTCGGAAGGTCTTGCGCTGATCGCTCCGGCCGGGTTCGCTTTCCTCTCCGCTCAGCTTCATACGCGTTGCGTACTCTTCGGCTAGCTCAGCGGCCCTTTCGACAGAGTCGACTCCCACCCTGTCCTGCACCCAGAGCTTGACTGACTGCGAAATGCTACGAAAGAACTGTTCGAGGCACACACACTCGACTACCTTGTCTCGGCTTTCCTACACTTCCTCGCTCTTCAACCATTCTATCAAGTTGGTTTTAAGCCCGTACGCGAATTCCGAGTAGCCCTCGCTGCTCTTTTTGGATGCGTTTCTAAACCTTTGACGGAACGCCTCGGCAGAAAGGCGGTACCGCTTCAAAAGGCTGGACTTCACCTTGTCGTAGTCGTCCGCGTCTCCAGCACTAAGGCGCGCGACAACCTCTGCAGCCTCACAGGGCAACAAAGTCAAAAGCCGCTGCGGCCACGTTTCTGGGGCGAAGCTCAACTTCTCACATGTCCTCTCAAAGTTAACTAAGAACAGGCCCACGTCTTCCCCAACCTGAAACGGCTGCAGGAGCTTCTTCATTTGATACGACTCGGTCTCACTTGCTCGTACCGGAGCCCCAACTTGACTGTTCTGCGAGTTTAATCGATGTAGTTCAATTTCGAGCTCTAGCCTTTTCAGCGCTCGCTCCTCTGTCGCAGCCTGCGCTCGTTCCTCTCTCGCCGCAGCCTGCTCCTGCTCTCGTTCCTCTCTCACTGCAGCCTGCGCTTGTTCCTGTTCCTCTCTTGCTGCAGCTTGCGCTCTTAGCGTTCTGAAGCAGTTCCCACGCAATTTTAATTTCCTCTGCTTCCGCGCTCTCTGAAATCGCTTTACTGATCTCAGATTTCTTCATCTTTTGCTCCACCTCCACACCCAATTCTACACATAAACAGAGTAAATCTGTTCTCAGTAACCTCATTAGATCCACGATCGCAGCTCTTTAGCTTTGGCTTTGTTCTAAAACTTGTCGCGAGGTTGTACCAAAACCTAGCGCAAAACATAAGGATTCCCAGCAGTTCAAAATTAATTACCCATAATCTGAAGCCTGGCGAATCTCAAAGCAAAGTCCAAACGCTCACCCACAGATGTAGCACGATGTCGCATGGTCCGATCCCAACCGCTGCCAACCAGTTGTTCGAGGCGGGGTTTAAGCCGCACGTCCGGAGGCTTCCTGGCTCGTGACGACGACCATTCCCCGAAGTGAAGAACCCAGGGGTCCAGTGGAGGTGGGAGAATTGGTAACGTAACGAACGGTTTAATTACATGGTTGCGATACAGTCGTCAAATCCCAGAGAACAACGGAGCAGCCTCACGCTCCGCCTTATATAGGGTACGTTTCTTCCTCACTCTCCACCAGGGCAGCAGGTGCGACGTAGCAAACCGCCGCCAAGTGCGTTGCAGCAAAGACCGCCGCGTCGTAGCCAGAAGTGCGTCGTAGCCATATGGTTCTCCGCAGTTAGGCCATGCCTCTCTCTCCTTCCGGAGCGCACGAACCCACACGCACACACACACACGTCCCGTTGACGTCAAGGACGCGTTGAGACTCGCTTTGGGCAGGCTCCGACAGGTGGGCGACAGTCCCGGACAGATCGTGACTCGTTTCCGCAGCGTTGAAACTCGGAAGAAGGTCGCCGAAGGTTCCATTCTTAAAACCCGTCTGGTCTCCCTTCTCTCGACCTCGCGTGCAACCCAACATTGGTGACCCGGACGTGATCAACAGCGCCATGACATCAGAACAGGATCAAAACGCCCTTTCTGTCTCCGCCGTCAGCATCAAGTTGCCGCCATTCTGGACCGCCGATCCCGAACTGTGGTTTGTACAAGTAGAATCGCAGTTCGCCGCACGACGCATCACGTCAGATTTCACAAGGTACCACCACGTGGTGAGCAGCCTGCCGCCCGCCAAGGAGGCTTACAAAACGCCGAAGGAGACCCTTATTCGACGGGTTACCCCTTCAGAGCTCCAGCGTCTGCAGCGACTTCTCCATGAAGCGGAACTTGGGGATCGGACGCCGAGCCAGCTGCTGCGTCACATGAAGCAACTGCTCGGCACGACGACGGCGGGTCTCGACAGCATCCTGCTGCGAGAACTCTTCTTCCACAGGCGTGCGCATGGTGCTCACCTCCGTCGGAGAAACAAACCTCTGCAAGCTGGCCGAGCTCGCCGATAGACTAATGGCGGTTCCCCCTGCCGCTGTCTCAGCCGTGCAAGCGGAACCGGCTACTCCTGATCAACTGCAAGAGATCCAGCGGAAATCTCGCACCTCACCGACACGATAGCGGCCCTGCGGGCGTCTGATTCCCGCCCGTCATCCCATGGTAACACGCCGCCTCTGCAACAGAGGTTCTGCTGGTACCACCGGAAGTACGGCAACACCGCACGCTACTGTGTCCCGCCCTGCGAGCACTCGTCGGGAAACGGCCGGGGACGGCACTGAGGGTGACCAGTGCCTCCGCCCTGTTGGGAAGTCGCCCCTCGGTCTTCTTTCTCGCCGACCGCGGCAAGGGCGTCCGTTTCCTCGTCGACACGGGCGCAGAAGTGAGCGTGATCCCGGCGTCTGCTGTCGATCGGAAGCATCCAGGCTCATCCCCCCTGCAAGCTGTGAACAACACAACAATCGCCACGTATGGGAATTGCTCATTAGCCGTCGACATAGGCAACCTGCAATGCAGTTTGGCGCTACACGTTGCGCCATCTAGCGGCTGCAAAATAAAGAAACTGGGTAGGCCAGGCCTGCGCGGTTTGCGGGGGCTGCGGGCGGACGCATCCAGAAACCACGTGTGAACGTTGCATTTCGGATCGGCGTGAGCTGTTTTGGAACTGTTTTTCGTAAAAGTAATTCCAACTTCACGTCTCTATGACCTCACCGGGTTCCTGTAACATCTCGCCTACTCCTAGAGTTCTCCCAAAAAATAAGCGTTGCTACTGCTGCGTGAAAGACGGCCACAGTCGCGAAGGTGACTCAAGCGTCAAACTTCACCGCTTCCCTTCGAGATTTTGGCAAGCGACACGGCTACAGAAGTGGATTACTGCAGTGCGACCCATCAAGTAAGTGAATTTTACAGAAACTGTTGGGGAGGAAGTGAACAAAAACATATGTGCAGACTTGAAAAGTGGTCGGACGAACTCGTTTTGCAGACTCGGCAAAATAACATATTTATACAAGTTGTGTTACAAGTCGCTTTGACAGCCTCATAGGGAAATACGATAGGAACAATCGGGCCGATTGTTGCTTAGCTGTGACGTCGAGAATCGGGCGATCAGGTCTTCATGGGAAAGGCCCGTCGGCCCGTTCCGGCACTCCTAATGCCGTTCGGCACGCGTGGTCGCAACTAAAACCTCCCAAACCTGTGAGTTCTCAAATAGTGGATTTTCGTAGCACGAAGTTTTGTTTGTTTCAGCAACCAAATTTAATGCTCGGTCTGGTAACAAATGTGACGGCGTGCAGAAAGCAGGATGCTAACGTTTTTCTTTAGAAAAAGCTCGTGCGAAGCGTAAATATCCTTCTTACAGGTACACTTTATTGCCTGTCGCCTTTTTACACTAGGCTTTGCAATGTGCGTACGGTTCTGTAGCATGCAGAGTTTGGTTCTAATTACCCAAATTTTATTCTAGTGTGTGTGGGCGTCGGGAGGAGAGGACGGCCGAGCGAGGCGCGAGCGGGGGCTCAGCCGGCGAGGAAAGAGGAAGAGCGTGCTGCACGAGGCTGGGGCCGGAACGATAGGTCCGTTCTGGCTGGTCTGGCCTATGACGAACCCCGGAGAATTCCACCAGCGAGGTACGGATCAGGACCGGCGGAAGCGGCGAACCCATACCATACCGGCCTAGTCTATGACGATCCCGAAGTGGTTCCGCAGCGAGACTCTGGCTGTGATGTAGTCCGAAACAGCTAGCCTACGCAGCACTGGCGTGGGAAGGACGATCCGCAGGCCTGGACACGGGCTCCGACTGTGAGCTCTGAACGACGTGCGACAACTAGGGTCGGCGGGTCCGGACTGCCGGCTCTCAAGAGGGGCAACCGGGATGTACAATAAACCCATTTGCTGCCTTCTCGTTGTGTTGTGTCACTTCCTGGGAGACGAGCGAAGCACAGACCGATCGGGCGGCCACAAGTAGTGAAGACAACTCAAACTGGTGTCCAAATGACGACTCTAGAATATAATCTCAACACTTGGACCTATCAAGGCTCCCGATGGTCTTAAAAAACCGCATAAAAGAACCAGGGGCATGGCACGCAGGTGCACACGGGAACTGCTAAAATCGGGGTCGCCGCCGATCGCAACGGCCCAACGGGTAGACTGGCCGCCCCATTAACAGAGACGCCTCCGCTTGTGGCGCTGAATGCAGTACTCTCGTGGCGTCGCCTGGCCATTGCCGGCTGCCTATAGGCCTCAACAGGACGTTCCGCTGGGTCTTCATCATGGCGGAAGTAAAGTTTGCAATCCTGGGAGCAGACTTTCTCCGTCACTTCGGCCTTTTGGTGGACATGCGGAACAGACGACTCGAGGATCCAGTCTCACAAGTGGCCGTGCAAGGCAAGCCTTCCAGGCACCCTCCCCTCAGCCCTACGCTGCTCGGACAGTCGGGCTCTGCACGCTTCGCAGCCATTTTGCACGAGTTTCCGGAACTGACACGCCAGCCGCAAGCGGACTCAGTGGGAAAATACGACGTCTGCCACCACATCGTCACCACAGGCCTACCCGTCCACGCACGGCCCCGCCGTTTATCGCCGGAGAAGCTGCGAGTGGCTCGACAAGAGTTCAACCACATGCTCGAGCTCGGTATTATTCGCCCCTCACCTAGTCCCTGGGCGTCTCCACTCCTCATGGTGCCGAAGTCCACACCGGGGGACTGGCGCCCGTGCGGAGATTACCGAGCACTTAACCGAGCAACGGTCCCCGACCGCTACCCCGTGCCGCACATCCATGACATTACCACAAACCTGCAAGGCGCTACAATCTTATCGAAAGTGGATCTGGTCCGGACATATCACCAAATCCTAGTAGCCCCGGAGGATGTTCCCAAGATGGCCATATCGACACAGTTCGGCCTCTTCGAGTTCCTTCGTATGCCGTTCGGCCTCCGCAACTCAGGTCAGACGTTCCAGCGCTTCATCCACGGCGTCCTGCACGGCCTCGAGTTCTGCCACGCCTACCTCGACGACCTGCTCATCGCAAGTCGCTCGCCAGAGCAGCACGAGGAGCGCCTGCGGACCGTTTTCCAGCGCCTGACTTAGCATCGGATTATAGAGAACACGGCGAAGTGCGAGCTCGGTGTGTGCGAGCTGTCGTTTCTCGGCCACCTCATCTCGAGCTCAGGGATTCGACCACCGCCGGAGAAGGTACAAGCCGTCAGAGTTTCCCCAGCCAAACACGAGGCGTCAGCTCTGCGAGTTTCTTTGGCTGGTGAACTTTTATCGGTGCTTCGTTCCCCAGTGCGCGGCCATCCTGCATCCCCTTCACACCGACGACGCGGCAACAGCTTTTCAACGGATCAAGGACAGTCTCGCTGATGCCACACTCCTCGCATACCCCCAGCCGGGCATCCCGCAGTGCATCATGGTCGACGCCTCGGACACAGCTGTGGGTGCCGCACTGCTGCAGCTGAACAACGGAATGTGGCGACCAACTGCTTTCTTCTCCAGAAAACTGACGTTCACTGAACGTAGTTACAGCCGTCTACGCAGCAATCAAGCACTACCGTTATTTCCTGGAAGGAGTGGAATTTTTTGGTATGACGGACCATAAACCGCTCACCTACGCACTGCGATCCCTGACCTCAGATGGCAGCGCTCAGCACTGCGCGCGAGCTGCGCCAGATGTCCTACATTTCCAAATACACTACGGACATTCGCCACATCAAGGGAGTCGAGAACGCGGTAGCGGACGCACTTTCACGCAGCCCACTCAGCGCTCTTGGCTTCGCCCCGCTGTCGCGAATCAATCTCGGAGGGCTGGCAGCGGCTCAGCGCGGTGACACCGAACTGAGTCACCTGCAAACAACACCGACAGCGTTGCAGTTGGAGTGGCTGCCCCACGCAGGAGCGGAAGAGACAGTGTGATGCAACGTATCTACAGGCAGCGCTCGTCCATTCGTGCCCTCCCGTCTTCGTCGCGAGGTGTTCACGTCAATGCACACGCTGTCGCACCCAGGAATCCGAGCGACCCAGAAGCTGGTTACTGAGCGCTTCATTTGGCCTGGCATCAACCGCGACGTCCGGCAGTGGACACGCGAGTGTGTGTCGTGTCAGCGAGCCAAGGTCCAGCGTCATATTGTGACACCCTTGGCATCTTTTCCGACCCCGGACGCCCGCGTCGACCACATTCACATCGACATTGTCGGACCTCTGCCACCTTGTGAAAGCCACTCATATCTTCTGAACATGGTCGACCGCTTCACTCGTTGGGCGAAAGCCGTCCCTATTCCAAACACGACCACGGAAACAGTCGCCCGCAACATCCTGTAGCATTGGCTGTTTCGGTTCGGGGTGCCTTCCACCATTACAGGGGACCAAGGCAGTGAATTTGAGTCGGCGCTGTTCGCGAATTTTGCGCGTCTGGTTGGTACCACCCGTATCAGGACGACGGCCTACAATCCGATGAGCAATGGCATGGTAGAGAGGTTCCATCGCTAGCTCAAGGCGGCCCTGATGACCAACGAGGGACGCTCATGTGTCGAGGCGCTACCACTTGTTCTCCTGAGCATCTGGACCACGCTGAAAGCAGACATCGGCTGCAGTGCAGCTGAGCTGGTCTACGGTACAACACTCCACCTACCCGGCCAGTTCTTCGTGCCAAGCCAACTGCAAGCCCAAATCGCCACCGGTGACTACGCGTCGCGGCTGCGCAATATCATGAAGGAGCTACCCCTCCCCGTCAGCCGGCGGCACGACAAATACATGTGAGCACGGACCTTGTGTCTTGCACGCATGTGTTTGCACGACACGACGCTGTGCGGCGCCCTCTTCAGCCCCCGTACGATGGGCCATTTATGGTGCTGCGCCGCGGAAACAAGATGATGACCATCGACAGGCGTGGCCGCCAAGAAGTCGTGTCGATCGACCGTGTGAAACCGGCCTATATCGAACGCTCGGCGACCACGGCACCCACCCCCGCCATGGCCGCACCTCCCGCAAGGCTCCCGGCTATGCCGAACATTCAACCCGGAGTTTTCACCCCCCCCCCCCCAACACACGCAGCGGATGGCGCAGCAGTGCCCCTGTTCGCCTGGACTTTTAATGTTTGACTTGTGGACTGCAACATATTCGCGCACTCTCTAGGGGGGGAGTGATGTAGTGGTCCCAAGCCACGTCCGAACGCGGCCCGAACGGGGCGAACCGGATTTCCCTTCTCTCCCGCATCAGAGAGTTTCCCTTCCCCTGCAGCTCGGGAAGAAAAAGGACGACGGGGAAAGGGGGTGAGCTCGGGAGAGCGGAGAACTGCTAAAACTAAAGTTAGTTGAGTTCGGTACGCATGCCCGTCTGGACCCCTTCTCTCTACCTCGCGTGCAACCCAACAGCCTTTACTGCAAAGCACTGTTCACACATTTGCGAGTCCTGCAGTGCCTTGTGGAACGGTGGGCGATACTGCCGTTCCGCATGGCACTGCAAGACAAATCAGGCTCAACTTTCGAATGTAAACGTGGTTATACTGAAACAAATTTATCATACGCCGAGGGAAAAAAAAAGGAAGTTGCGTGCCTGCATGTGCTCATTGCCAGTGTTTTCTGCTCTGCTATGTACCCTGCTTGCGTGCTGTGATTTGCAAGCCAGCGCAAGAAATGTTTCTCCATGATTTGTTTGTGTGTTCAGCTGTGCGAGGTTGCGATTGAAACAACCAAGAAGTATAGACTGCCGTTCTTTTCATCAAGCTGAGGCTTCGCTCAGCCGAACCGGGGACGAAGACTGCAGTTGTTTACACGATTTTCGACAGCTTTGTGGAGTGGCTGTATGTTTAAAATTTTAATCCCAAGTGCAAAAAGAAGTTACTGCAGATTATACTGTTAAAGGTTGCTGTTTAGAAATTTCAACTGGCAGGCTCTGGCTACGACCACGTTAATATTCATTCAACATTGTTAGCATTTCTACTTATTTTGTGATCGCTTCATTTGTCAAACACCTGCTGGTGTCTCCGGACCTAAGGGCTACATGCAATGCACAACACAGTTTGTAGCCCGTTTTGACTGAAAGCTTCACACTGGGGAAACGCTGTTGTCACAAATGCAGTGAAGGAATGCGATAGGATTGAGGGACAACAGGGGGATTCTCCAAGTTGACTGACTCACTGCATGAGCATATGTTTATATCGCCACCGTGTTTCCTCCACGCAGGCGACGTAGAAAACGATATGGAGACTCCTCGCGCTTGCCTGCTTTCTCTACAACGTCGAAATACGAGACACCCGGCAGCGAAGTGTCGATAGTGCCGGTGAAAGCGGCGGGACAACGACCAGCGCAGGATTGCGGCTTCGTCACTTTAATGCGTCGGTGTCTTTGGTTTCCGCTCTCTGCAGCTTCCACCGGGACGATAGCCGTGCCTAATTGTGCTAGCTTTGCGCACCACAGTTCGTAGGGTGCTCAGCACCCGAGCGAAAGCTCGCGCAAAAGAACCGGCCAGCAGTCGAGTCGTTTCCTATCGACGGGATGGCTAAAAACGACGGCTGTGTGAATCGGGCCGATCGGGCCTAGCGCTATTGCGTGATACACGATAAAGACCCCAGCCGGCTTGCTCAAAGCAAATCTAACGTTCTTACGGCACGTAACAAAAATTTGAAACGTATTACATTCTATACAAACTCGATAAAAAATCAAACACTCACCTTCGACACCTAGGACCGCCGTACCGCTTCCAGGCAAAAGCAACATGGCGCTCGCCGTTTTGGGGTGTTGGGCTGGGGTGTTTTCAGTGTTGTTTACACGCCTAGTCGAGTAAACCAAAACCGAAACATCAATTTTTACTACATCAAGTAATTTCATGACGATTTATCACTCGCAGAGCGTGTAAGAATATGCTAATGAGTGAAAATGGGGTGTAAACAGGGTGTAATATTACATTTTCGCTAACAGTGTACACATGTAGCATACTATAAGCGCACCTCGAGTGTACTTCAAGCATAAAATGAGTGTATGTACATTTAGTACACTACATGTATACGTTTAGTGTACGAAATGTACACTATACCAGTACATATATACACGGTGTCCCGGATAACTTGCACCAAACTTTAAAAAGAACCGGGGCGTTCTGCGGGAGTGAAACCAACCGTGCGCTTTTAGCAAGTCTCGAGCGAAAGTGCACAAAATTTTTTAGTGCGCCTAGTTATTTAGTTAAGACTAACCAGGTAACTTTTGAACTCTTCGTGTAAAAGCCGAGGTGTAAATTTGAAAGTTGTAGAGCGCATTAAGAAACACCCAATTAAACTATTTTTAAAAAGGTGCACTTTGCATGCTCCTTTTTCCTAGCCTTCAAAAAACGCCCGCGAAATACAAGAAATACCGAGTGACAACTCGCTTCCCTAATAGCGGAGCGCGGGCGCGCCCCGATAGTGCGTTCTTTGAAGGCCGGAAAAAAGCACGAAAGCGTATAATGTTGCAAACACTTTATTTGGTTGTTTCTCAATGCGCCTTGCAACTTTCCAATTGACATCTCGGCCGTTAAAAAATATTTAAAAGGCTAGCTAATTAATCTTCGTTATTAGATAACCAGGCGCTTTAAAAAAATCTGCGCACTTTCGCAAGACGCTTGCTAACGACAGACAGTTGATTTCACTTCTGCAGAGCGCTCCGGTGTTTTTTAAGTATGGTGCAAGTTATCTCGGACGCGCCGTGTATGTCGGGCGTTCCGAATGGCAAGAACGACCTAAAATTGGCAAGGAAAATCGGCGTCTGCATTTAAAAAGCTGACTTTTCAAAGGTGTTTTTGGAACGGCTGGATTCCAACTTCTGAAATTTAATGACATACAGCTCCATTCTCGTGAAATGTTAAGAAACGCCGTTGACAACTTAATTAATGATAATGCAGAGACGCCACCATCGGGAGATGCACTCTTAAAAATGAGTCAGGAAATTTACGAGCAAAGTCTTGGCAGCTCTATTTCCAAACATTTCTCGTAAAAATAACGTACAATCATGTAATAAAATTATGTGGGAAAAGTTGTAAAAAAAAGAGGTATCGCATTGTTAAGTTGCGAGCATAGACGTGAAAATGACAATTGAATAATTTCCAAATCTCCTCTCGCGAAAATAATACACTGCCGTTTTCCTACATTGACTAGGAAAGTTGTCATTTGGATTTGCGGCTATGTACGTGAAAATTACGAGGAAATCTTTGGCAGCTCTATTTCAAAACATTCCTCGTGAAAATGATGCACCAGCGTCTTCTGAAACTGCGAGAAAAGCCATAAATCAAATCAAATCAAATCAAATCATTTATTTGCATCTGCAAGTACAGATGCCGGAGCTACGAACAGAAAAGCCAATCTTTTTTGGCTTGACGAGGTCCGGTCCCCGAGAGCTCGGCAGATGGTGACAGAGATGCGTGAAAGACAATCAGGGTAACAAATATGCAAAAAACACGTTAACTAAAAGGTTAACATAACTTAATACATATTATACAAAAAGTGGGTACATGGTTTTGCGATCTAAACTATAAATGCCAAGATTATCTAAAGAATATTTATTGAGTAATGTGGGTAGGTTGTAATGAAGGGACTGCAAGCCGTAATTTGTACGATAACGGGACACCCTCCATTCCTCCGAGCAGCGGGTGCGGATGGTGGTTATATTTCTGGTTAAATTTGGTGTATGCCTCAAAAAACCAATCACTTCTGGTGATGAAAAACAAAATGACCTAGTCAAAATGTATTGATACAATCGATATATATTGATAATTTTGTATTTTTGAAATAATGATTCGGTAAGGAATAAATAATGAACGTTTCCAATAAAGCATAACACCCTCTTTTGAAGCAATAATATTTTATTTAGATTTGATTTCGTCGTCGTACCGCAAATAAGATGACAATACGTTATTTGGGATTTGAATAATGCATGATATATTTGTAATTTTATAGTTTTGGGGAGAATGAAATGACATCGAGCAATAATACCGACGATTTTGCATTATTTACTGGTAATATGATTTATATGTTCATCCCAAGACAAGTTTTCTGAAAAATATAACACCTAATGTGTTATGATTTTTCACTAGTTCAACTGGCTTAGAATTAAACTGTAGAGTTTTGTTTAGAGCTACATGTTTATTGATTGATCTGAATAATATCGCTTTAGTTTTTGTTTAATTAATATTCCGCCCATTTCAATTTGACAACATTGCAAATTTGGAGCACATGACAATTTACTTTGATTATTCAGTTATCCGCATCCGTGTCAGACAGGAACAGACTGGTGTCGTCCGCATACATTATGAAATGAGTGTCCTCGTCAGTATTCATAATATAATTTATATAAATATTAAACAGTAAAAGCCCCAGTATGCCACCTTGTGGAACACCATATCTGATTGGCATAAAAGATGATAAATGTCCATCAATGCACACACACTGCATACGATCTTATAGATATGAACACAAAAGTGAAAGTGAATGACCACGAATGCCGTACTGGTATAATTTGTCAACAAGTATTTTGTGATTAATACAAACCAAGGATTTTCTAAAAGCTATAAATATACCTAACGTCAAAAGTTTGTTTTCGATGTTATGTAGAATAATTTTCTTTTGTAAGAGGAGTGCGGATTGCGTCGACTTTCCCTTTCTAAAACCGAAGTGAGACTTAGAAAGTACTGAGTGTTTGACAAAAAAACTATCTAAACGACACAAAATAACCTTTTCGAGCCCTTTAGAAAAAATAGGTAGGACCGATATAGGCCTATAATTAGACAAATGATTCTTTTCACCACCCTTATACAGCACTGACACTTTTGCACGTCTCATTTTCCTAGGGAAGTCTCCGCACGGCAAGCACAATTAAATTGAAGATGTGTACAAGATATGGCGCAATAATGTCAAGAATATATTTAATGGATTTAATTTGGAGGTTATCAATATAACATGTTTTACTATTTTTTAGGCCCGTAAATGTTTAAAACACTTCATCATAACTAGTAGGATCACGAAAGATAGATTCATTGATTCCTCGTGAAATGCCGTTCACAGCTGCCTCACAGTACGGGCTGGACGCCAGATTTACGAAATGGGAATTAAAACATTCAGCCAGCGCGGCCTCGGACACATATCTGCCATCTATGCGAAGTTCTCGTATTGAGCTGTGTGATCTACCGCGCTGTAAGATTTCATTTATTGATTTCCACATGACATCTGGACATTTCCTTGAAGCCTCACAGAACAGTTTATTATAATATTCACGCTTTGCCCTCCTTAGATCTGCTGTTAAGGTATTGCCATATGTTTTGAAGATAACTAATTTATTTAGATTTTTCGTAGTGATATAATCTCTGTACAACCAAGTTTTGTGCCTTATCATTTTAATGTGAACAGGCGTAATCCAAGGCTTACGAATTTTTTTGATGAGATAATTGTCTTATATGGAAAACATTTCTTATAAACAGTTTTTAATCTACCAAGAAAGTTTTCATACGCATCGTTGATGTTAATCTGTGAGAGTATCAGCGTCTAATCTATGGATGAAATTTCATTTCTAAAATTCGAGAGGTTTTGATCTGATATATACTGGTAAGAAAAAGGCTGTCTTTTGACCTTAGTTATAAGATTTGTACAATGAAAGAAAACAAAAGTCGGAATATGATCACTAAAGTCACAGCAAATAGTGCCCGCGGCATTAATCTTGGTGCTTATATTTGTAATAAAGAGGTCGATAAGAAAGGTTGCATTGCATTTTTCAACTGAAAGTATGTATGCGAAGCATAAAAAAATTATGATCAGTGTACATCACATAATTGATAAAACAGAAATTGAAATCCTACTTATCACTTTATTCAAGTTACCGAGCCTGCCACACTGTACACTCTCCTTTGTGATGATGGTGTGCCATTACATCCTGCGTAAAAAGAGAAGAGAAAATTACCCTATGCCACCCTATGATATAACACCACATAACTCGCTCAAAGGACCACTATGTGAGGAAGGCAAGATAGTAACAACTTCATCCTGATACAAGGGTGAGGAAAATCGGATAATAGCCTTTCTGAAAGCCTGATATGTCAGACATTGACGGTGTGCCTTCTTTGCATGCCCAGGGCTATTCTACAGGTAATAGTGTTTATTGCAGTGGACAACCTTATTACCTCAAAACTTAGGCACCATAAAGAAAATGTGTGACAAACAATAGCTTTTTCCAGATTCAAGGTCGCAGCTGCTACATTTGAAGCATATATATATTGATAAAGACCACAACGAAAACATCCGAGAACGGCCATTTTTCAGGGCTGTGCTAATATTAAAATTTTATTTTAGAAGTTTAGGATAATACGGTATTCAATATTGGTTTCAAGATTAATTGTACTCCCGTAAACGACTTAATCTTTGCGAAGGCTTAGTTTTTGCGAGTTTATCGAAATTGCTTAAAATTGGTCAGGCAAATAAGTAACCCCATGGATACGAATGCATTGAACATTACTCCTGACTGCGAATTTTTGTACCTGCAAAGTATTCCCAACACTAACACTTTATAAAATTTATGAAATATTGAGCTCGTGAAAATTAACTCGTTTATGCCATTCAAACCTTTCAAAGCTCTCGCAAAGTCACCAATGCGATGGATTCGCTTTGTTCAGTGCGCTTCTCCACATGTGCCAGTGCGCTGCAGAGATTAGTTCTGGATGAAATCCCAAGAATAAGGCGTTTGAACGTGGGAAATACACACACTTGATAAACTAGAATCTCAAAATTTTCACTTCGAATGGCTTCCCAAGAGCCTTCTCGGGTCCGCATCCACCGTTACTCCGCAACAAGCAGGCTCTCTTGGGATGCTCTCTTGGATGACAAGAAAAAACCCAGCGCCCTGAACGCTGTTCGAACCAGCACTCGGGAGAGTTGAAAAGCCTTTCAAGCGCTCGCTACAGGGACAAGCCGTTTACTTCCGGTAGCTTCATACCTGTCTGCTCGATGCACCATCCAGCCACCCATAATTGAGATCAGTGGGCGGACGTCACTTTTACTCTTGTGATACAATTCCCCAGGCTCCCATAGGTTGCAACCTGCTAGCCAAACTGAGTCAGACCTGCAGCCCTGCGGCAAATGTCAATTCCACTCTTTTAGACGTAGACGCCCACATGTTGCGTCTACCTGAAAGAAGCTCTTACACAGAGGAAACAAAAGGATTGTCCCTTTTTGAATGCATCCATTTCTTTTGCTGAGAACATACATACAAGTCACACGCTATTACACATTCAGTGGTGCGGCTGAATTTATGATCAGCACTTTTTTTTATATAACTTCGAGCTTTTAGAAACAAAAATCAATATAATGGGTCGGACATAAATGGTTGCTATGAACTATCCTATGCATTTACACATTACCTGATATTATAAAAGCACTAGAGCAGTGTAGGTCTGTACTGCATCAATTACAAATTTGTAACCAATTAAATTATTCTTTGACAGAAATAATAACTGGGCGAGTTGGTACGTTGGTAGTCTTTCAACTCCATCGAATATTCAGGTTCTTTTCGCATTTTTTCATGCTTTTGCTTTTTCAAACTGCTCAGATTTTTGTAGCGGCTTTCGCCGCCACTGAAAAACGTGACATCCAAATTCACTTTATTTACATCACACAATCATAAACTTGGAAAGCGTGCCGCTTCGGCATACGCAAAGAGACCGCGCGTCTCTACAGCACAGGCATCAGCACAGGCAAGAAATCACGCTGCTCGCTCTTGTAACGTTGTTCTCGCTCCCGCTTTATGAAACAAATCGTTGGCGAGAGGCTGTTGGGACCACACATCAGAAATAGCATGAGCTGTGATTGCTTGAACTGCCGTCAGACTGCACTCGAATGCTCCGCAAAAGCGTCGTCGGGCGAGTGTCGTAGGACGGCGCCCAGAACAGGCCCTCGGCTGGCCCTCGGTTCCGCCGCACGCGAATCTTTCTCACTCTGCGGAGAGAGCCATAGGTTTTGAAGACGATACGCTCCTTTCAAATAACGAAATAACACCGGGTACAGCATAGTTAGAATCAAGCATAGCTTAGCAAGCACACGGTACACGGCAAAGTTTGAGACAGCGGCGCACTTCGCAGAAACAAAAAAATGTTCCTCACCGGCGCTTGCACCAGTCGGCCATGACTGTCCGCCACTTACTTGCGTTAGTAAGACGCAGCGTCTCCCAGCTCTCAGTAATCGCTTGCTATTCTTGAACACGGTATTCGTAAGATATCTAAAATATCCGCTAAAACGGCTAAAACGTGAAAAGGACGCGAAGCCTCCGGAACTCCAACCTGCTCCAACGACGGCCGAACGGAAGCTGATTGCAATAGACAACCGGCAATGCAGTTTGGCACTACACGTTGCGCCATCTAGCGGCTGCGAAATAAAGAAACTGGTTAGGCCAGGCCGGGATGGGTCGCGGGGCCTGCGGGCGGGCGCATTTAGAAACCACGTGTGAACGTGGTGTTTCGGATCGGCCTGTGCCTTTTTCCAACCGTTTTTCTTAAAAGTAAGTCTCAGCTTCACGTCTCTATGACCTCGCCGGGTTCCTGCGACATCACGCCTAGTCCTAGAGCTCTCCCAAAAAATAAACGTTGCTACTGCTGAGTGAGAGAACTGCCACCGTCGCGAAGGTGATTCAAGCGTCAAACTTTACCGTTTCCCTTCGAGATCTTGGGAAGCGACACGGCGACAGAAGTGGATTACTGCAGCGCGACGCATCAAGTAAGTGAATTTTACATTAATTGTTGAAGTGAACGAAAATAGATGTGGAGGTTTGGAAAGTGGTCTGACAGACTCGTTTTGCTGACTTGTCGGCAAAATAACATATTTACAGAAGTTGTTTTACGAGTCACTTGGACAGCCATATAGAGAAATACGGTAGGAACAATGGGGGCGATTGTTGCTTTGCTGTGACGTCGACAATCAGGCGATCAGGTCTTCAAATGAGAGGTCCGTCGGCCCGTTCCGGCATTCGTAGTTGTACGCGTGCATTGCCGTTCGCCACGCGCGGTCGCAACAAAAACCTTCCGAACCTGCAAAATTTCAAATAGTGGTCTTTTGTAGCACAAAGTTTTGTTTGTTTCGGCAACCAAATTTATTGCTGAGTTTGGTAACAAATGTGACGGCGTGCAGAAAACAGGATGCAAAAGGTTTTCTTAAGAAAAAGCTCATGCAAAGCGTAAACGTAAATATCCTCACACGTACACTTTGTTGCCTGTCGCCTTTTTACACCAGGCTCTTTAACTGTTCTCTAGCATGCAGAGTTTGGCTCTGATTGCCCATATTTATTATAGTTTGTGGGGCGTCGGAAGAAGAAGAGAACGGCGGCGCGAGGCGCGAGCGGGGGGCCAGCCGGCGAATAAAGAGGGAGAGCGTGCTGCACGAGGCTGGGGCCGGGCAGGAACGATAGATTCGTTCTGGCTGGTCTGGCCCATGGCGAACCCCGGAGAATTCCACCAGCGAGGTTCGGATCAGGACCGGCTGAAGCGGCGAGCCCTGACCGTACCGGCCTAGTCCATGACGATCCCGGAGTGGTTCCGCAGCGAGATTCTGACTGTGATAGCCCGGAACAGCTAGCCTACGCAGCACTGGCGTGGCAAGGACGATCCGCAGGCCTGGACACGGGCTCCGACTGTGAGCTCTGAACGACGGGCGACAACTAGGATCGGCGGGTCCGGACTGCCGGCTCTCGAAGACGGGCAACCGTGATGTAGAGTAAACCCATTCGCTGCCTTCTCGTTGTGTGGTTTCACTTCCTGGGAGACGAGCGAAGCACAGACCGATCGGGCGGCCACACGTAGTAAAGACAACTCAGACTGGTGTCCAAATGACAACTCTAGATCATTCTCTGAACATTTGGACCTGTCAAAACCGCATAAAAGAACCAGGGACATGGCACGCACGTGCACACGGGGACTGCCGAAATCGGGGTTGCCGCCGCTCGCAACGGCCCGACGGGCAGATCCGGCTAACCGATTAACAGAAACCCCTTGTTGGAAAATCTTGATGTCGGAAAGATGTAGGAAAGAGCCTCATACAAGCGTAACCGTAATATGGGGCATCCTATACCATCGAAAAGGCCGCTCCAGCGTAGTGGATTAGGTCGGAACAAGGCGGAACCATACAAGCGTGTCGTATTATGGGACATCCTATACCAGCGGAGTGGAATATGTCGGAACCATTTAGGCGCCCGGAACCATGGAGGCGGTCGGAACCATACAAGCATAACGTAATATGGGGCATCCTATACCAGCACAAATGCGATACCAGAATGGTGGAGCCATATGGCTTCACCATGGTGGTATCGCCTTTTCACTGTTTTACAGGGCGATTTTTTTAAGCTTTACATATTTGTTTATAAAGGTCGTGAAAGCTACACTTCTGTGGTTTGTGCAGGTTAGTTATACCGACAGGGGTACGTAGTATAGGGGCCTAATCGTAACGATCAGGCGGATAATTAAATACAATTTGTTAAATAACTTTTTAATTACTGAAAATGAAGACATGGTTTTATTTAGAAACTTGCTGAGAGTCAAGAAAAACCACTAAATCAACTCTCTTTAGAAGGATATAACGCAGGGGAAGCATTTTACGCGTTCTGTAAAAGCGCTTTATTTCGATCCGTTTCTAGGTTTCGGTTTCTTATCGGAGCGCATGTCTGCGCCCACGGTCCTGTTCCCCAGGGGTTTAGTCACGCAATACACGTGCGCCCTGCTTCCCTCCATCCTACGAGGGAGGCGAGGAGGTGACTTCGCACTGCAGCCACTGGTCAGCAGTATCGCAGGTGCAAAGATGCGCTCTGATAAGAAACCGAAGTCTGGAAACGCGTCCAAATTGAGCCTTTTTTTTTAGAACGCCGTAAAATGCTGCTCCCGTTTTATATACAGTACAATCTCGATAAACGGAACCTGAAGGGACCAGGAAAATTTGTTCCATTTATCAGGAGTTTCATTTACTGAGAGTATGTAGTGTAGGTACACTAAAAATGTTGAATGCCAGCTTAAATGCTGTTTCCACAAGTGCACAATTTGTAAACACCAACAAGTGAATGTAGAAGGCAAAATAATGAACAAAAACACCAAATTGCTGCCTTTGTATATTCACATTATGGGTTCAATGACGGGAAGGTTCTCACTCCGGGCTCTTCTTAGCCACAACGCCAAGCACTTCTCAAGCTCTTCGTGTTCGGGGAGTCGCAGCCTCATCCTCTTTGGTCCGAATCGCGTACTGCTGAACGCACTTCGCAGCTTTTCCTTGTCGTGAAGAATCCTTGTCAGGCTACTTTTGGGAATGGCATACTTCGTTGCAAACGCCGTTTTCGTGAAGCAACCGCTATCGAAATCATTAATGACTTCGATCTTTTTTTATAACGTGAGCGCACTGTGTTTTCGCTTCGTGGCCGCCATCGCAGAAAGTAGGACACTAGGCCTAAGATGCGAGCAGAAGCCCTGTTGAGCCAAGCCTATCCAACATAGCCACCTATGCGTAAAAATGAGAAAACTCCAAAAAAACATGCGTACATGCTAATTTTGAGCAATAAAGCTAATAAATATTAAGAACATTTATAATACTGTTTTATTACTCAAGAGTTATTTTTCGTTTCTGCGATAGCGAAAAATATGTCGGCGACATAGTTTCGTTTTCAGTTCCGTTTACCCGGAGGCGCGAGAATTTGAGTTCCGATTAACGGGAATATTTTAACATTGCATGAATACAAAACCAAACAACTCCGCGATAGTTGTTTCGTTTAAGCGACAATTCCGTTTAAGCGATTTCCGTCTATCGAGATTCTACTGTATTCACAAAAAGGGTTGATTTAGTGTTTTTCGATGATGCTTAGCAACTTTATAATTGAAATTATGGGTCTATTTTCACTAATTAAAAATTTAAGGAACATATTATACTTAAAGGGAAGCTAGAGTGGTTTTATATTTGAGGAAACACATTTAACTCTTCTTCATTTGACCTCCAGAATCTGAAATATCAAAATTATTTGGTAATTTGGTGAATCGAGGCTGCATAGAATCATTTTTAAAGTACCACTGGAGGCACTATTTCCCGGAGAGTGACGTCACAAAAGGAGCTTTCGAAATCTCTGCTCACGCATCTTCAGCGCCAATCAAAGCTATGCACGCACACGCTATTTTTAAAAAGGGGAAAACAGACGTCACGACTGGTGTCAGTGCGGGAGAATATACCTAGCAAGCTTGCGATTGGACGCGCAGCCCTCAAGCGACACATGCTTGGCAGCTGAAAAATCCCCTTACGACGTCACTACTGGTCGCATGTTTTTTGTGTTTTCTCACGTTTTGTTATATCTTTGGAGAAAACGAACGTGATATTCAGATTCACGGGATAAAACTACACTAGAATCAACCTCCATCTAGTTTTCTAAAAGAAGCATTGCACTTCTCTTTAATAAGTCGACTCATCATTACATTTAGCCCTTTATACCATGCCCCCCTGGCCATATCACTCACGTGCACAGACCGCGTAAGTGTAGCTTTCACGGCTTTTTTTCGACAAATCTGTAAAGCATACGAAGAACACCCTATAGCATGTCCCCTAATACGATACGACTGTATGGTTCCTTCGCCGCTTGCATCCTTCGGGAGAGACTCGCAGACATCCAGCGTTCCATTGGAATGCTGGATGTCAGCGAGTCTCTACATCAGCGATTGGTTTGAAACAAGCATGATGTTTGCACACAAATAAGCTCTTGTCCGATGTCCTCGAGGAGCACTAATAGCAGTGGCGAAATGTAGTGACGTGGTAAATTTGGTAGCAAGTATTTATTTCTAGAAGAATTGCATGCAGCAAAGCTGAACTTTGCTCAAAAGGTGATACTTATAAATTCAATACTGAACAAAGGTGTCCCTTGAGCTGTCAGGCCAAACTCCCACTCTTGCCACTCAGGAGTTCCTAACTTCTGCGTAGAGGTTCAGCAAAACCCAGATTTGTGCTGCGAGCGCACCTGCGATATAAAAATTGAATAAACATGTGATGAAAAATAAAAGACATTTACAATTCTCTGTAATGCGAAATTAGAGCGCAGATCTTGAGGAGGAGGATGGGAGGGTATGCCACTCCTCCCCCTCCCCTCCTCCACTTCTGCTTTCTCCCATTTAGAGGGAAATTTCCCTACATTTAGCAGGAAAATTCTCACTAAATTTAGCAGGGAAATTGATGTCACGTGACCTCAACACCAATTCAGTTTTCCCACTAATTGTAGAGGGGAAAATGACGTCACATGACTTTGTGCCACGTCAGCCAGAAACAAATACAGTTTCTCCACTAGATTTAGCAGAAAAATTTATGTCAAATGATTTCTACATTAATTCAATTTCCTGCCAAGTTTAGCGGGGCAGTTATGCCGATGGCGACGCCGCGAAACGGGCACCTAAGAGCTGCGCCCTAAAAGAACTAAATGCCTCACATGAAATAAAGTGATAATTAGAGATAATACAAAGAAAAGAGAATCTAAGATACCGCTTTAATATCATTCCTTTTGTCTGTTTTCAAATATTTTGATTTCAAAAAATGTTTATCTCTTTATTCATACCCAGAGAACCACTCCCAGTTTCAGCATGAATGCAATAAATCAGTGCAGACTAGACCTTGTAAACCGTAATGCACATGAAAATTAGTGTTTGCCACATAGTCTTGCATGAGTCGGTGGCTCAGATCTCTAAATACATTTGTAGTTAGGAACGTTCTTGAATAAAACTTTTAGGCTTTGAATTTGACAGTTTAGATATCCACAAGGAACACTGTGTCACTGATTTTTTGTGACATATCAGAAATGGCGCAGCACTCTGATCGTTGCATACCTAAAAGGGTTTTCATTTTTTAGCATGACATGTGCTATTCTGATACCCATACAGCATTCTTTAACAAAATTGCGTCTATAGAGCTCTTTCTTGGTTCTTAACTCACATGACAGATTCGGTAGCTTGAATTCTCACTCGGTATCAACACTTCTATATATTGATGTAATGGTGAAAGACAAGATGTATGGGCTTGAGTACGGCTCGACAAGCACAGATGTGAAGTAAAGTACTGCCGAAAACTGAAATGTCAAAATAAAAATTATTAGGTAGAATGCGGATACAATTATAGATATGGTCATGAATACAGTTAGCACATTCAATATGAAGAATGTGTTAGACGCACACTCAAAGAAACCTGTTGCATTTATATTCATGCAAATTACTTCGGAGAACCAAGAGCTGCAGTCTCGAGAGAGAGTTCGGTGAATGATTCTACCGAAAATGAGTGTAGACGGAAAAAGCAGTTTGATCTGCGACAATGAGCATTACATAAGCAAGTGACATGTCATTATTACTTTTACAGTGCCGACTGTTTCAAACTGTCAGTCGCGTCATTTGGTGAGTTCCCTCCGTACATTACAAGGTTTGGCTCTCTCGCATGCTTTGCGAGGAAGTTGATGAACTGGAAATATCTAGCGTAGTTCTAGAAAAACTATTTCCAGAATCTTATCTCAGCATCGCAAAGAATATAAAAAGTTTCTAGAGACAAGGTTAGTGCAGGAGTTGAATAAAAGAAATACTTAGTTCTGCGAAACCATCTTACCGTATTAAACGTATAAAGTTCCCCTAGGTAGAGCTAGTCATTACGGACGATTCTGACCATTGCATACCATAAAAATTTAATTTGCGACCTACAATATTTACAGGCTCAACATACTCTGAATAAGTTGAACACTTGACATTAAAGATTGGTCTCACCATGACTCTCTGCAAACATCTACATAATAAGTTCCATGAACCTATTTACACACTAAACATTGTAACACCCATAATCGTGAAAAAATGGTGTAAGAAGGGTGTAAGTTAGGAAAAACACCCGTTTTACACCATTTTTACACGATTTCTGAATATCTGTAGGTGTGAAAAGGGTGTGCTGACGTCTTATACCCCTTACACGCCATTTTTACGCCCTAATTGTAGCAATTGTGTCCAGAATCGTGTAAAAAGGGTGTATGGGCGCATTTTACGCCCTTTATTCACACGGTATGAAAGGGGTGTAATGGTGATGCTGTCAAATACACCCAGGATTTCATAGCCGTTCATGTCTATTGCTTTGGTGAAGCTGCTGCTGATGTACGGCGGTACAAACATCGAGTATAATTAATCGCCACTCGAAGTGGCGTATGATTAGGACACTCTAGAGAATAGATTTGCAACTCCGATTGAACTCTCCGTCCGACACGAGCCGAAAATTACCTGTCGCGCGTGCATCAGTTTTATCAGTTCAACTTTGATTTTAAATAAATAATCTCCGCTCGCAAAAAATGAACGAAGACGTGTAAATATACAACCGAGGCAGCACACAGTATTGCGCCATTATGGAATTATATCGGAAAGATTGTGCCGATACCATTTGGGTCTAGCCAATATTTGTGAAAAATGGGATGGGTCGCGCCGACGCCATCCTGACATACCGTACGCGGCGCCGTTTTTGGTTGAGTGTCAAGAGTGTCCTGCGTGAATCGGCTATGCCGGCGAGGTATTTTTATTTCTTGTCTGCCTAAAATCCCGACGTCAAAACACAAAACAAAACAAGATTGAGCAAAACTGAATCTGCTTACTTTTAACCCGAGAAAGACCTCCTGCGATGAAGCCTTGAACAAACTGTGGCGCCTTCATTTCGGGTATTACAAACTCACCTGACTGGGTTACGCACTACTAATAGCACCTTCACTGAGATTTTATTTTTGTGTGCACTTCTGAAGAAACAATGTCACAAGACCATCGAAAGTGCCGGATTCATGACACCCCCGCTAGGTTTCACGACTCTTATCTCTACGTAGTGACACCAAAATATCTAGCGCCCCGACGCTTTTTTTTTTTGGTATACGTGAAGCCGCATCTCTTATTTCATGCTCTCAGCCTCTTAGCTTTGTCCCGTGCTTCGACGGCTTTCAAATTTGTTTTTTGTACTTGTTTTGTGATCTCGCGGTCCGCACCAGAGAATGCGCTTCTACATGAGCGACAGTTTGATGCGCTCAAGGTTGTACTACGCAAAGCAATTTCAGACGAGTCCCATTTCGCGACCTTCCCTGGCCAGTGCAGGTGGCAATACAAAGCAGCGGAAGATATTAGCTGTTTTGTCCAACCCCCTTTGACCTCGTATTCTGATAAGCCTCCACCCCTTCTTTTGTGTCTTCGTGTGGCTGTGAGCGAGTGCGAAGGCCGCTTCTGGCAAATCAGAGGGGCGGCGCGAAACACGTGACCGCTTTCCGTAGGACAAAAACGGTTGGACGAAAATTTGTCACGTGACTCGCTCTTGCGCGCTGATGGGCTCACTGGGGCCGTAGTCCTTGCCGTATGCCAAGTTATGGTGAGTTGTAGGGGCCACATAGGTCCGGTTTTCAAAAAGGGGCGCCCGTCAGTGTTTTCCTCTTCTTCATGCGTTGCAGTCGCGGCCGGGATTTTTCGTCGTGAACGGCCCGAATACATCCATGCCAACTTTTTGGTAATGGTCGTTTATTTCGTCGGAGTCCATGGAATTATTGTGCTGTGATTGTTGGACGCCTTTCGACAAGGAGCTGCTCATCGGCGGCCGTGAGACTTCCGTTGAATGTGATCGACCGCCCTCAACCTCGACAATGTGTTTCTGTTGTCTTGTGCTGCCCGAATCGGATTAAAATCTATCACGACAGAGAGGTGTTCATCGGGGACCACGAAACTTCCGTTGAATGTGAGCGACCGCCTTCATCCTCGACATCGTGTTTGTGGATTGTTCTGTGCTGCCCGAATCGGATTATGCATCTATCACGGATTACATAAGATCGCTTTTTTATTTGTAAGTACTCTGCAAGCATGCTTCTGATAGTAGTCCTGCTTCCTGTCTCAATAGAACATTTTATTGTTACAAACATGAACTGCCGCTTACGTCCCAAGCAACTCCCGGTCGTTCTGTCTTTGCAAGCCTGCCAGTTCTGTCCACGTCACCAGTGCTAGAAAGCATAAATGTCGCAAGAAAAGTAAAGTTGGAGATTGAACTAGGGCCTTCGGCTGTACAATTTAAAGGGGTAATGAAACAATATCCGGTTTGAATGTTCATGACCTTACACGCACGGACCGCCACTGGTTCAGAAGCGTCTTGGTTGTGGTGAAATTGCGAGGATAAGGGGAAATATTTCTTTCAGTCTTGCCCGCCAAGTTTGATGACGCACGCGTGAACGTAGCTTTGCCCTTTGGCCAATCTTGTAATTGTACGCACTTGCCCACATAAGCAGAGACATGGGCTGCGGCCAGATGACCTGCTTGCAATCGTCTATAGAGAATTTAGTAGAACCTGGTAGAACCTTGATCGAAAAATAGAAAGTGAACCAGGCATATTTCGACTCCTTTGCAGTCATTTTTTCGTGCACCTTTTCGGGATATTACACCTTACTTTCTGGGTGTTGGTCATCGCGTCTTTTTTTATTTTCCTTTCTGGCGGTGGTACACCCAATTTAGAAGGCGTACTGCGCAGTCATAACACCCTAATAAAAAGATATACAGTGGAATCACACCCTGTTTTAAGCGTGTTCGGAATAACGCCGTCCCTTAGGGGTGTTAGGAAAAACGCTTTTTTCTTAGGGCGTTTGGCTACACCAACAAGGGTGTTAGTTATAGGACAAGCCATTTACAACCTCAAGGGTGTGCTAATGTTTAGTCTGTATTTCAAAAAATATTTGGTGCGAGCTGTTTAAAACACTAAAACACTTTTTAACACTACTAGAAAGCCTGACGTGGGCCACAACTTAAGGAGTTTTCACTTCATTATGAAGGGCAATTATACATATGTGAACCATGAATACAGGCCTGCACTGAATTGTCTTCTTAAGCTGAACGGGCTATACTCTGTTCACTATATAAATCATTGCAGAACTGACAATGTGTATTAAAACCTGGGTTTGGTCTAGTTGGTCCATTACTGAAAAAAAAGGTTAAAAAGCGCGAACACGCGAGGACAAAAAGAAACTTCACTCTCAACTCAACTTTTTTTTGTCCTCGTGTGTTCGCGCTTTTTAAGCTTTTATTCAGTTCTGACAATGTGCAAGTTCCTGTTTTTTTTATATTTCACATCTCCTGACTGCTGGGCGCGATAGGTACATAAGACTGATGACACCAACGTAACACAATGATTACTTTAAGAATTTGTTCGGGTATAGCACGAGCAAAGCCATCTGCGGGAAGCTATTTCTGTGACACCGTCGAACTTACATCCGCGGGCTTTTAGGTTCACATGTTAATCATGTCTGCAGACTCCTTTTTGTAATTGAAACTCTATCCAACCCAAGATTTGAATATGTCTTTTGCATTTTAGGCTTAGTACTGCTTTTGCTGTTTCACTTAAGGCAGGGGTTCTCAAACTGGGTTCCACGGAACACAGGCATTCCGCGAGCTGGTCTCAGGGGTTCCGCGAACACCCACATTGCACCGCCCCCCCCCCCCCCCCCCCCACCCACGCTTCAGGCTGAGCAGCAGGACCCTGCAAAGCACCTTCATCTCACTTTGTACTGACATCGCAATTGATATGGTTGAGAGCCCTTGACTTAAAGAATGGGTAAGAATGCTTATTTCGAGTAGCATACCTAACACCTGGTGGCATGAGGACTCCCCTGTCGTGACGCTAATGAAAAGTCACAGGCAGGGAGATACTGCGATGCTCTTGTTGCTGGGATTACCTACCCCATGGTCCTGGCCAGACCACAGAAGAAGATTGAGCCCAAGCTTGTGGGCACTTGGATCTCGAGATCTTGAGGCACCCAAGTAGCTGAAAATGAAAACAAATTACACTCAAGTACTTGGCAGAGCTACATTACAATGGCTAGCATATTTTTTTATGATCAGCAAATAGATCATTTTATTTTTATACTTTGTACTTGTACCTATTAAAAAACTGCTCCTTCACTGCCACGGCCATAGTCACCCCCGAGGACAAGGCCATGTAGGCCTTGAAGTGATGGGTACCTAATTAAGGCAAATGAATAAATGCATTCGTTTAACTCTCTTTCGTCCCAACCTGAGAGATTTCTGTCGAACATTCACATTCAACAGTAAAGACTATAAAAAAAACTACTACTGCAATGCAGATCCGTATATTGGGAGAGTTTGGCCAGTGGGTGTGGCGACGAAGGCGCCAGAGAGTTGGAAAGGGAGGAGAGCGCCAAAGGAGCGAGAGAGAAAGAAGGCAGCAAAGACGAGACGACCGCCATTTTGACGCAACGCTGTCGGCGCGGAGCACTGTTAAGGCTATGCGTCGTCTGCAACAAGCTTATTTCTTTTTCGCCTGAATAAAAATGTTCGTTCAAAGATGGAGAAACTTATTCTTTAACTTTTTAAGCCACCGAAGAATAACACTATATCTTTTTATTGCCAGAGCCTGCCAAATAAAAGGAAAGAACCGCAATTTGGATATCGATCCCATGCCGGCGAATGAATGAAAGTGGCGGCCCTCCCCGCGCAGCTGAGAGCAGCCGAGAGTTCACGCGCATGCTCTCACGCCTCTCCCTCTGTGCCGCGGGCTGATTGGCTCACTCAGGAGGGGGACACTACGGTAGCGAAATCAGACTGGCCAAACCCTCCCAATATATGGCTCTGCTGCAATGGAAAGATTTCCCTACCCTCATGCTCAACGAGTGTCGACTGGGGATACAACTCCAGTTTATACACTCACTGAGCATGAGGGTAGAGTGTACCAGCAGAGGGCAGGTGTCTGGATAGAAAGAGTTTAGTTGGCGCTCCAAGAGGCTAACCGATAAAAATGGGTACTACTCTGAGAAAAATGCCAAAAAAGCGCGGATCTTGACTTGACACTAACAGCGGCACACAGTATCTATTTTACTGACTAAAGGGCACTCAATCATTATTTTCAGCTACCTAATCAAACTAAATATTCGTCCCAGCTTGCTTTTTAGGAAAATCTCTTAATTTACAAGAACTATTAAGACAACGGCTAAAAAAAACAATGGCAAAACCAACAATCGAATTCGCCTGCTCTCCACTAACACGACATCTATGGCAGGCAGACCTGCAGAATGAGCAAGCAGTCTAAACAACAGAGTATGTCCTATGTATATTTTTTTTCGTGCTGCAAAGCAAGCGCTGGAAGGAGGTTTCACGACATTAACCAAATTTCTTGCAATCAGTCGAGAACAAGTTAGAGAAGTGAAATTGTCCTTGCCCCCGGCATAACGTTTTAGTGTTACCCGTGGAAACTCAAATAAATATGTAAATAAAAACGAAAAAGACTAACTTTCATAAAAAAAAAAAAAACAATCTGTAACTTTGGCAAAGAAAAGTTATCTTGACACAAATATGTGGGGTACAGTTGTACAGCGTCCATTCGTGTGCTTAACCAATTTTGAGGCAAATCGGCGACAATGAAAAGAAAACGCCCGAGTACCATTAAGGGAAAGACAGAAATGATGCATACCTACAACAAAAATTTAGAACGACCACGAGCAGGAAACTCTGGTGTGGCTCTCGGAGTGACTCCCTGCAATGGGCCTACGGAGACCACAGAACAAGATCGGTCAGAGCTTGCAGCCATAAGGTGCTTCATACCATGAAGTTCCAGAAGCAGCTGCAATTGGAAGCAAAGTGCATTTCATTTCTCTGCAGAACGGAAAGTTTAATAGCTAGCATGCATTCATAAGGTGATACAGTCATGAATGTACAGACCTCTCAATGCAGCACTATATCACCAAATTGTTAACCGTGCCGGACAACACTAAACATTGGAAGCATTATTTCAAACTATCTCATGCTTAAAGTTAACCACGGCAGTAGCTTCAAGCCATCCTTGCAAATTCAGTGCAGAAAGCAAGCCATGTGACCTTCTAGTTGGACGCCATGGCACATCGAGCTTATAATCATGTGTCACGCTGTTTTTGCTGTAATGGCTTGTAGTGTCAAAAGTGGTCCAGCTTATTGAGATACAAAGTACAGACGCTTGTGAGTGGGGCCCTGGCCTAGTCTTCAGCTACATTGCGAGGTAGGACGTTTCAACCGGGATGTTTGCTGCCTGTAATCATATGATCACCTTGTGCCCAGCGACTGTTCGAGCTGAGTACATGTCCTCGACAGTGCCGTTATTTGAGAAGCATTTTTATTAATGTTAAACATGGCTGACTTACTGAGAGACTGCGTCTCAACGACTAATGACTTGGGATACCTAACTGTAACTGATATATTAACTAAATGCAAAACAATTACCTGGCAGGCATTATATTTTTCAACAGGCTAAGTCGACTCCTCATTAAGTCGAAGGAGTCGATGCGCAATAGGAGAATACAAACAAAACTATGCCTTAAAATTCCTTTTGCAACCCCAAAATGATGTGTTTTTGAAGGTAAGATACACAATGTTCTTGATTTAGAAAGTGCCTCAGCTGTACAAATGCACATGCAGTAAGGGCACTCGCCAAGCCTATTCTCCTAGCTCTTTCCAGGTTAAGCGAAGTTAGAGTATAGAAGTACAGTAGACTCCCTTTAAGACGAACACGAAGGGACCCTGAATATTTGTTTGACTTATCAGATGTTCGCCTTAACAGAAGTACCCTAATTATCATGCTGGGCATGTCTAAATGGCTGTTGACCAATAAACACAGAATGAAAAGGCCTACAATGAAGAGATGCTTAAAAAGGGACATTTGCTTGCCAAATGAACAAAAAAAGTAATGTTTCACACACCACTGGTGGGGGAACCGATCCATTCGGTGATTTTTGACTGCCTCCTCCTCTGCAAATCGGTGTCTAGCGATGAAAGGCGACATGTGGTCCATGTTCCTGAGAAAACATGGGCCACATGTTATAATTGAACCTTAATCACTGTCATCACGTCCATCAGACACCTTGTTCGACGTCTCCTCCCAACGGTCGTAGTCTTCAGTGCCGTCGAGCGCATTTGAAATCCCGCACTTCTTGAAAGAGCGAGCAACGAGCGTGCGCCGACGGAGTGAAAACCCGGCGCGGCGCATAAACCGAGCAACCCAATGTCGGCTCGCCAATGTTCTCATGCAGCAGCTCGATGTTTACGGCGAGGTGCCGTTCACGCTGATCTTTTACAAAGTCGCTGAGACTTGCTTCGACGTTGGTGAACACGCCATTCTTTGGGGTCCTAAAGCTTCTTCTCGTTCCGTTGCACGCGAACAGAGCTTGCTTTTGTCGTTTCCATCCGCGGATGCTGCCCTCATTTACGGTGAATTGTCGTCCGGCAGCACTGTTACCGATCTCTTCCGCAACCAAAAGAACATTTCTTTTGTACGCGACCGATGATTGTTTTCGCGCCGACGCCATTGCCGAGCTTGACTGTGTGCGAATGGTGGCGCCTCGGACATTGTGATTTTAATGATGATGATAGTTGTTTTGAGCGCCATATTGCTTCCAAACCGAAACTTCGTCAAACAGCGTTAGATCGCGCCTCATCGAAGCTGAAAATTTGAAAAAATAAGTCGTATTAAATGCGGGTTTTTACGGTACATCTGACATACACCTCCGCCGGCGCAATGTGCGGCGTCGCCCTCGGTGCCATCGCCAAGGGGACCCATGGAAGTTCGAGTTAACCAAAATGCGCGCGCAAAGCGGTTCGTGTTAAACGATTTTTTTTTTTTTTTTTGCATTGCGTCTATGGGAAACCAACCAAATGTTCTTACTTTGTTCGGCATATCCGAGAATTGCGCTTAAGCGAGTTCGCCTTAACGGGAGTCTACTGTACACGCTCAATGACAGAATGAGAAAGGCAGGGAGAAGTCTCAGTTGTTCCGCCACCAGCCCGCCTGCTACCTTCGACGACGTTTCAGCGTCTCATGAGCCTCGAGCGAGCACATCCGTACAAAGCGGGGTGAAAAGCACAAGCGTGTGCTGGAGGACGCCCAGCCATTCTCTTTTTGTCATCGGCTATACTACATATTTTTGGTACGACATATTTTTAAGTGAGAAAAAGTATTGCAAATATGCAGTCCACCTTTGACCATAATACATAATTCTGATAAGGATAACAGTGTATGCGTATTGCCATCCACCATTTTCCAAATAAGTGCTCCCGCCTATCGGAACATCTACACATGTGGTGCGTGAGTGGTTTCAGGACGGAGACGCTAGAAAACGAAGCGCTCACAAGGCTTGTCTGACCCTTCAACCATGAGGGTACATTCGTCGCAAATCCCCGATTTCTAGCCAAAATATTTTAGAATAAGCAACTCTTGTCCACGCCCGAGGTAGATCACTGATTTGTGATTCACCCATATTGCGCGAATCCTCCTTCAAACTGCGGTACAACCTGCAAATGAACTCTGTTGCGCTGCGGCACGCGTCCATGCTGCCTGCTTCAGAGGAAAACCACTGCTCGTGTTGAAGACGACATCCCACAACGTACAGGCAACAACGTTTAAAGAACTAAAATAAAATTGATATCATTCAATAGACACAGATAGACTCACAAAGTGTCCACATCGTGATTGTTGTTGTTGGTTTTACTCTTCCATACGAACAAAAGTGACCTCCTCTTTTCTCCGATGTACAGTAAAACCCCTTATCTTCATAACCCCTATTTCTTGCCGAATCGGTCACAGAGGACATAATCGCGGCCACTGAGTTTCGCAAAATTAAAGGCCGCGAAAATTAAGGGCTCGCCAAAATTAAGGGGTTTACATTACTTCCGTGTGTCACATGATGTTAACATTTCAAGGAGGCTGAAGACATTGGTTTAAAAAAAATTGGCCTATGCAAAAAAAAAACAAAAAAAAAAAAACGCCGTTCTCCAGGTTAGGCACGCGATGTTGCTGGTTTAATTTTCTAATACTAAATAATTTATTTCAGGGTTTTTGTTTTATCACAACTTTGGTGATGAACAAAAAGTTGCATTTACCAGGACTTTGAAAAAAAAAACAAGCACGGGACCCAAATACTTGAAAGCGATCCTGCTACCAATAAGAAACAAATGAGATAAGGGTTACGGTATGTAAAAAGCAGTCTTGTAGAAAGAGTGACGGCTGCTTCCAGGGCAACATAATAAAGCACTGCTGAAATATCTGTTTCCGTGAAGCTTAGGTTTCTCATATTCATTTACAGCTCCAAGATTTTTTTTTTTGTTATTTCAGATTGCTGATAAAGCTGGCTCGGGAACTGATAATCTGGGATTATCGGTACATACCGAAAACATAAAACCCTAATTAATATTCACCAAAAGATAACTCTACAAAACATTTTCAACAAGGCTCATATTCAAAATAGCACAGCTCTTTAGTTGTGATGGTGAAAAATAACTGCCACATGTACAAACAGCGAAGCTTTATAAAAAATGGCCCAGTGATAACAGAACAATTTGCCTAATCTCTTTACTCAAAATTCTATTTAGGTCATTCATATAGTCTCAGATCATTCTGCGATTTGTTTAGAGGACACACACGACATGGCGTATGCTCTGTATAACAACAATACCTTAAAATGTCTGCGCTAAGAAGTTTGAGTTTTAAAATAAATATTATTAATGTGCCTGCAACTGTAATTATTTTAATTGTAATTGTTTAAACCTACTATATGAATTGTTCAGGCATTATGAATTAGAGTCATAGCAAGAGCTATGACCAAATGAAAGAACTTACTATGTATGTTTTTTTTTGCGTTACTGGACAATTAGCAAATCCTAAGATATCTTTCACAAATCGCAGAATTGCTTACCAGTTATTGATCTGTTTCACTTTGAGCTGACAGAATTTTTTCTTTCCTTTATTTCCAATCCAGCTGTAGTTTTGGGCCACGTTGTCCATCATAAGATACTCCAAGACTCTTCTTGTGTTACAAGATACATTAGCCCCACCGAGAGATTTCAAGTTGGCGATCTGAAGAAATCAATAGGCATTTGAATTCCTAAGCATTATTGTACATTTTATAGAGTTCAGCTGGGCAGAGTTCTGTATTTGTACTCCTCGATTAAGCCCATATAAGACTACTCTTACCAAGTTCGCATAAATGCGTATCATGAGATGCTGTATATAAATAGAAGCTAATATTCCTTCTAAGCAGAATGATATGACACGTGAAAAAGTTTACCATTTTATGCGACTGTAATCGCATGCTCACCAGTTTAAAAAGGGTAACAAATGCCACAGTAACAACCACAAAGAAACAGATAAATCAAGGCACACTCGCAACTTTTGTTCATTCGGAAAGAACACATAGTATATACGACTAGTCAGACTCCCATTTTAAAGGCTTGCTTTCACTGCTTTTGCAGACCGGGCATGACCCCTATCGAGAAACGAATAATGCTCCTTCATTCCTTTTTTTATGTGAACTTAGATAATAATTGTAATATTTTTTGCAATTTCATACAAGAGCGTCTGGAAACCATTTACAGATAACCCTAAGTTTTACCAGTGCATATTAAGCAGACTCTTACCAGCTGATCTCTTGTGGCATCCTGGATTGTCTCGTCAAACGATGTGAACTCTTGCACGTCATTGAATGGCTCTGGCAGAAGTGAGGGGACTATGACTTCGTTGCGCATGTTCCCAGCTTGCAGGGCTTCCAGAAGTTCTCTGTTTTGTTCCAGCATGAGCCTCATTACTTGCAGATGTCGTAGAACTTGCTTTTGAAAGACTAACAGATTGAAACAGAACAACAACAGTTGGGGTGGTGGCTTTTCAAGATATGTCACTGAATGTATTGGCCAGATATAAAAAAAGTATTGAAGTTTAGAGTTATAAATACCTCGTTGTGAAAGGCCATCATTTTTCCGTGGAGATCCTGCACACTTCTTCATGTTTGCTGCAAGAAAATTGTCGGGTTTTATGTCTGCACAAAAATAAAACTCAAGTTTTTACAGGATTAAGGTGCAATTATTTTGCTCTACACCACTGAAATATGCTAGGAGACATTATTTTGCTGTACACCACTGCAGTATGAATGTTCTTCACCCAGTGCTTTAGACACAATGTGCAGAGAAATATTCTTGCAATCAACAATAAAATTAGCACCTATAACAACCTTCATATCATCCCTACACAGCAGCGTCTCTTTATAAGTGACTACTTTATTTAGAAATGTTAATAGAGGCAGCCCAAGAATAGCCACCTGAAGTCATTTGTAATATTTGTAACCTGAACTGACGCCTTAGAGCGCAGCTCTTGAGGAGGAGGAGGGGAGGGTATGGAGGTGAGGGTATACCCCTCCTTCCACTCCCTAACCTTCCCTCCTCCTCTCCTGCTCCCCTCCCATTCAGCGGGGAAATATTCCCGCTAAATTTAGCGGGAAATTTAGCGAAAACTTCCCTGCTAAATTTAGTGGGGAAACTGAATTGGTGTCGAGGTCACGGGACGTCAATATCCTTGCGAAATTTAGCGGGGAAATGTTTCCACTAAGTTTAGCGGAAAAGTTTTCCACTAAATTTCCCGTTACTTCACAATCATTCACGTGATGTCAGACATGACGTCACGTGCGATGTCACGAGGGTAAAATTTTCCCCCTAAATTTGGCGTGAAATTTTTCCACTAAATTTAGCAAAACAATTTCCCCGCTAAATTTATCAGAAACATTTCCTCGCTAAATTTAGCGGAAAAATTTTCCCGGGTCAAGTGGCCTCACGTGCGACGTCATTATGGGAAACATCTATGATGCAATGCACGGTTAAGCCGACGGCCACGCCGCTCAACCCGGAAACGGGTGCCTAAGACCTGCGCCCTAAATTCAAACATCATTCCTAATGAACAAATTTGACTTTTAGGCCCTATTGGTAATTAGAAGCAACAACCATATAACAATAATGTCTGCAACAATGGCTCATGAGTCATAATTGATATCTGCATGATTGGCTTCTAGCTAATGCTCTAATAATAAACTAACCTGTTGAATTTGAGGTGAATGGGCCTTGTGCTTCTAAGGTCAAACCACCACCTGAAATAACAAAGGCTCAAAACTATGTTTATGAACTCAGTTACGCTTCTTAGTGAGAAAAAAAAAACCTGGACTATGAGCTGGGGTGCAAAGGCCGGTGTCATCCCCCGAAGCTGCAGTGGTTGAAATTTGGTGAAATGCAGATATGGATTAAAAAATGTCTTACACGTGCTAGCATAATCATTTTTGACCTGATCATTCACACTTTGATTTTACCTTCCTTCAGCAGTCCCTTACGCTTGAATCAAGTT
Source organism: Ixodes persulcatus (assembly GCA_013358835.2). NCBI lineage: Eukaryota > Metazoa > Arthropoda > Arachnida > Ixodida > Ixodidae > Ixodes > Ixodes persulcatus. The sequence continues at coordinate 214,012 of JABSTQ010010524.1, forward strand.
GGCTAACACTTACCTGATGCAGTTGAATAGGGAAAATCCTCTGGTAGTGCCGGATAGAGTTGGTGCACTATAAATGCACGGTTGCTTGTTCTTTTTGCGTTTTTTTTAGGTGGTGAGCCGACGTGATCCTAACCAGATATGAATAGTCTGGGCTTTCGCACTGGGCGTCTCAGCAGTTGCTCATCAGTTGAGGCGAGATCAGACGTAAACTGTGACTTGTCCAGTTGTTTTCTGGCTCGCTCATATGAAGCTGAAAATAAAAAAAAAATGTTCATTTTAGTGACATTTTATATCATACAAAAACCAAAACGGTGTATAGCATCTTGATTGTCACACCAGTGTATCCATCTTTATATCGTGTACAATGATACAAATTCACAGCTTGTGAGTAAGTAGCATGCAAATGAGGCACGTTCTAATTCTGAGCAATAACTGAACTTGCAACTTACAGAAGACTTCTTTGATCTCCACAGCATGCTGCTTCCAATCTTCTTGCGTTTTCGCTGAAGCTCTCACTAACTTGTTAATTCTTTTAGGCTTTCCGGGGGGCCAGAAACACATGGTTCCATTGATCCACGATGAAGGAACGACTTCAACTAGCTGCTTATTGATGATTGTGTCATATACAGAAAGATATCCGATACATCCGATCATTTAATATTGCGAAATGACCTTGACAGGATTGGAACTTGGTGCACCGACTGGCTCATGAATATTAATGTCTCAAAAAGTAAACACATGAACATTTCCACATCGCCAAGTAGATCGTCTACCCAGTATTCCCTCCAAGGACGCAACATTGACAGGGTGTCCGTTTACAAGTACCTTGGTGTCCACTTTTCAGAAACGTTAAACTGGTCTTATCAGGTAGATTGCATAGTAGCAAGTGCTCATAAAACCCTCGGCTTCCTGAAAATAAATATATCTCTCGCACCTCCGTCTACTAAATTGCTTGCTTACAATTCGCTGATACTTCCAAAACTAGAAGGCATACCTTGTTGATAGACTGGAGTCCGTCCAGAATAAGGCAGCCCGATTTATTTCCTCTGACTATTCTTCATTCACTAGCGTCACTTCACTAAAAAACAATCTCGGTCTACATTCTCTTGAGAAACGTCGACGGCTGTCACGACTATGTCTGTTTCATACCATTTTCAATAGCGCATCAACTTTTAGGCAAACCTACTTTAACCGCCCTCCTATATATCACCCAGAACGGATCACCAACTCAAGATTCAGCCGCCCAAATCACGCACACTATTATATTCCTCATCGCCTGTTGTCATGTGCATTAGAGATTGGAACGATATGCCATACGAAGTAGTATCGGAAACTAACTTAGCAGCATATAAATTAAAATGTGAACAGTACCTTGGAATGAGCAGTTAGTAAAAGGTCTCTACCTTGACATTTATTTGCCTTGCACGCTTTGTATAATTGTGCTTATTCATCTTGATCTTTTTTGCGTGAACTTTTGTTTACATCCATTCAATTATGTCGCAATATATAAAATTGCATTGTTATATCATGTATGTGTTCTTTTTCCTTCTCTTTGGTGTGCACGCTTTCCCCAGTGCATTTTTGTGCCTGTTATTCTAAGATGTAAATAGTATATACGCGAAAATACTGTTCTGAAGTTTCAATTGTATATCATGAATTTCCCCCCTCATGTAATGCGCTCGCAAGTCGAGTGCCTTTGAGGTAATAAAATGAAATGAAATGAAAAATTCCACAATTGCAAAAGCCATCTCGAATAGACAACGACTACAATTTGAGACTTCACCAAGTAACACCATTGGTAGCTGACAAATCAGTATGTGTTCTCACTGTTCCAGACCATTTGGGTTGCAATAGCTAGACCGCATGAATTAAGGAAATACTGCAAATCTTCCACAATAGGGAAGCCTCACAGCTTTCCTAGCATCCTTCAAGGGCCAAGCTTGCAGCAACGTTGAGATGTCGGAGACAATACCAATGCCAAAGCGCGAGGATTCAACCGGAAGTTCATAAAGGTTTTCCTTGAACTTGTACTTCTGCCCAATAACGCAGGGCTCCCCGGACTCAAGGAATGCTATGTTCAGAATCTGAACGACATCATCGCCTAAGCGACATCCATCGGCCTTGTTGACAGCCAAAGTGAACATGGGCATTTTTACCATGTAATGTTGTGGTGAGCAGCACTGTTGCAACATTGGACCGGAGCTGTGGGATTTGCCAAATCGATATGGTGGAAGCACCCTCACAGGAGAGTTGATCGTCTGTTGTCTGTTTTCTTCTTTCCGAGTCCACAGCTGGAGCAGGGGCTCCTCATGTTTGCGAAGCATTTTCTTAATTTGTTTCATGTTGTTTTCAAACGGGAACGCACTAAACGAATCTAACGGTCCATGGCACAGAGCATCGTCAGCAAGATGCAAAAGACAGTGGACATTGTGCGATTCCTGCTCTGCACCATACAACCTAGAAAACTCTTGGACCACAGACTCCGGAAGAGATTTAGCATATCCATTTTGCAAATAGTATAGCCTTTTATGCACAAGCAGTGATATTGCACAGTGAAATGCAATAAAGTGGCAGTACACTTCTTCAGCAGCAATTGACTTTAGTGCAACTGGTCCTGTGTATAACAGGAACGTTCTGAATTCCACCACCTTCCAGTGGTCAAGCTCGTCATAGCCCCTGGGTTTCCTGACAAACTCCCGTGGCATAAAATGCGCAGAAGATGCACTCCCTTCAGACAAAGCACTGCGCCCTGCAGGTCCTAGTGCCACTTTTGATCGACCTCCCACCCACTGCTGCAGTAACTTCTTCATTACCCCCAGGCAAACGAAGGGCATGAAATCTTGCAGTACATGTTGTACGCAGTCTATGGGAAGCTCGGTTAACACTGACACTCCATGGTGGTGGTCAGGATCTTCCTGTCTACGAAAAGACTGATCAGTACACAACGTGGCTGCTGTTTCGGGGAAGCAAACTCTTCCCAGATGACTCCGTTCCACCGTGCATTTCGGGCAAGAGTTGTACCCACTGTGCCCTTTGGTCATGAACACGAATGCCCTCGCTGGGGAATCACAAAAAAAGTCTTTGACCGAGATTTTCACAACCTTTGCACCTACTTCTACGCCCTCTGCCAAAACAGTCTTCAGCTCACTGACGAACCGTGATAAAAAATCATTAGAGCATTTAGGCTTGGTTTTTCCCTCATAAATACCGACAATAAAGGGTGGAAGCTCACACTTGGCTAACTTGCACTGTATGGACCACAGCTGTGTCTTTGAACTTTTTGATATAGGAAGTCCATCTATATTAAAATAAAGATTGCCCTATTGAAAAAAAACAATTTGAAAACAGTTTGGATGTGAACTGGCCAAACCCGAAATTAACTGGTTGTAGTGGAATTGTACCGGGCAAATTGGAAATCAAACTGTCGAAACTGGCCGAACTTGGAAAGTGAACTGGCCAAGCTGGCAGCTGAATTGGCTAAACTGTTATTTGTACAGTTCAAACTGGTCGCTAATCAGGCAAAACTGGTAGCTTGAACTGGCGACACTGGTGTCTTAATGTTCAAGCTGGCAGCCAAACAGTTTGAACTGGCAGTCGAATTGATCTAACTTTAAGTCAACCAGTTACAACTGGCAATGAAACTGGTCTCACTGTATCGAAACAAGTCATACCAGCCGAACTAAAGAAACTGCTCGTTGAACAGGTCATGCTAGTAGTATGCCCAGTTTAAAATAATTAACCTTTGGAATCGATGCCATTGGCCTTTTTCATTTGGATCAAGTTGGTTTCAATAATTTTAATTTGAACTCCCAAGCGGGAGAACCGCATTAATGACTTTTTTTTTCTACATGAGCGAATTTGGCTTTTACACCCCACACAACTCACAAATAAAAAAATAAAAAATGGCAGAACAAGATTTCTTAATTCTCTAGGCAAATATGTGTTTCTAGAATGAACCTTGCCACAGCAGAGAAAATGTCTGACCTTTACAGAACATTTTCTCTATGCAGATGTCGCATAACAGACTAGTAGACCAAATAAAAGCTTTATTTTGACGCATGAACAGTTGTACCTAGCTTGCACCAATAGTTCGTGACAGGTCAAGAATTCAGTGATGCAATCGCCTCATAGAAGTTCATTTTCCTCTGCCGGCCAATCGTTCCCACTTGGACTTTATAATTTTCCTGCTTTTTACCGCGGCCTTTATCCACCCTGGCCTGCTCCTAAAAGCCGCTTCCAGGCTCCAGCGCAAGTGCCCGAGGGCGAGGCAGGGAGTCTCCCACGTGATGTCGGAGATGCGCGGGAAAATGTGGCAGTTGCGCCTATGAGTCAAGCGCCTGGAATGCGCCGGTGCCCTGGGACCGGAGATCATGCAGTGTCACCACGCGCAGCGCAGATTCCTTGAAAGGGGAGAGGTGCGCACGTGCCAGGACAGGGAGCACGCGGGCCAATCAGCGCGGCCCTCGCGCCCGCTCGAAGCGCCAGTCGGCGTCGGCGGCAGCTCCGGGAGCCAAAAAACAAACAAAAAAAAACCGGTTCTGGCGTGACGGCGGCGACGGTTGGAAGTTTGAACTTCGGCGGTTGGGCCGGTTGGGTCTTTGTTTGGGGCCGCTGTTCGGCTTGGGGAGGTTACAATTTGTCTTCAACCTGTGTTTGTATAAGATAGTTTGCCGGAGCCTTGAGTGCTGCCTCTGCCGATGGTTCCTGTGTCTGACGACGTCCTCCACCTGAGTTCCACTCGCTCTCGGGCGAAATGGCTGCGTCCCAGAACGGCGTGTTCGGAAGTCGCTCCGTCCTCATTGCGGCGCGGGCAATGGCTGCCTCTGTCTCCGCGCCAGCGAGCCAGGTAAGCAGGCTCGACCATTTGGATTCATTTTCATAATCAGGTGCATGTCAAACTGAACGTTTCAGCAACCCGATTTGGAACAGCTATGCTAGTAATACAACCGCCAGTGTGCATGCAGCTTCAGAGATATTCTACCACAGTGGTTGCGAGTTGCATAGCGGACGACAGACTGGGGAGTCAGGGAGGGGGTAACAACAGCAGGATCTTTTCACTCCTGGGCGTTGCTTTGCGTAAAGGCTGAACCGCATGTAAGCGATTAAGCGAACGGCGATGACAGTGACGAGAGTCAGCGACGAGCGACGGAGATTTCCCACAGTCGGTCGTCACGTCGCTCGGTTTTTGGATTTCTAGAAGTCGTCGCTCAACGCCTTGGTCGCTTGCTGCCGTCGCTTTCATGCGGTTTGTCTCGTCGCGCGAGTGACCGAGTGACAGCGAAGCGTATCGTCGTCGCTTGTTTCGTCGCTCGCCAAATCGCTTACATGCGGTTTATACTTAATTTCCGCTAGACTGGCACCACATGTACGGTTGGCGCACGCTTCCATATTCCCTCTCATACTGTTTAGAATAGTGCATATTTTTTTATTCGTGGCATTAGTTACATACCGTTTTAGAACAGACGGGTGCAAGTAAATCTGCCATGGCTCTAATTACTGATGTTTATTCTTATTTCAGATGACTTGAGGTACTATGTTATCCACCACCGGAACCCCGACACACCAGAAGATGTGGAAAATCTCGCCGACCGGCTGGGACTAATGAATAATACCATGAAGTATGTGTATTTTTTGTGGAAATAAAGTGAATTTTATCCGTTTACGACCTGTGTTGTCAATATTACCAGTTAAACTGGTTTAACTGCATGGACTGGACCAATATACGCAGTCGTACAGTATTACCAGTATACACATTTTCACAGTAAGACCTGTATGCACAGTTTCACAGTAAGACCAGTATGCACAGTTTCAGTTTGTCCAGTTAAACCAATTTAACCAGTGGCAATAAGCCTGTTTGAACTGGCCCAGTTTGCAATATTTTTCAATAGGGTGGTTACAGATGGAAGCTCCTCGAGGCCGTGCGGTATTTGCCGTAACCCATCCAGCAGCCCAAAGTGACAGTATTTTCCTGGGGTGACTACCTTAATATCAACTTCAACTACAGTTGCTCTTGGAGTTTTGAGCAAGCTCCTAGAGTCTTGTGGCAAATCAGTAAAGCACTTGTGCTTTCTGAGTAGCTTTAGCAGAGAGGCTTCGGCCTTTTGCGTGATGTTCTCTTCCAACATCCATCGCCTCAAATCGGATCGAATATTAACATCATCGCTGTCTTCTTTAGAGGCAAAGCAAGACAGAGTGGAAAGAGTCTGAAGTAAACTTCCTTTAACTCTCTTGAGATGGTAAAGATGTCCCTGCCCCCGCCTCCATAGTTTCGGAATCGGCGCCGGTGTGCTCACGCGTAGTCTCGTTCTCAAGGACTGCTTGAACTAATGGCGCTGTCAGCGGAATCGGACCCTCGTCAAAACCTTCGAGTAAAGGAAACGAGCTCCTTGATAGCCTAGCACCCGCGCGACCTGCCCAAGACTTCGACTTCGCCTTTGGCATGGCGAAACACGCGGTGCAACAACGATAAGAAGACCAGCACGAACCTTTCAAACGGGGGCACCTCTGATGGGAAAGAACAGCTTGCTTTGAACGTCAAGAACTCGTTACGCTCCAAAACGAAGACACGAGATAATGAGGGGTCTTTCGTTGCTCGGTCGGTCGCCCCGTCGAAAGCACCGTGGAAAAGTCGGAGCTGTCTGAGTTCTGAGGACAACTTTTCTTGGCACGCCGCAAACTTAGGATCCTAAATATGTCCGAAACGAAACACGTTGACGCGTTGTCTTCCTGCGCACCTGCAAATAGTTCCAGTTGTAACTGTTGGTTCAAGTTTAAAACGAAACGCAATATAAATAACAGTTCGTAATTAATTTTTGTTGTCATTTTTACGCATTTATAATTAAAAAATAAATAATATTACACTGTATGTATATAATTTGTTTTTAGCGTTTATTCAAATACACACCAGGGGTACACCTGTCTTGAGCAGAAAAGATGGCGTCTTCCCTGTGTGGTCGTTGTGGTTCTCGGTCGTCTAAATCGTCAGCGTTTGTGCGTTCGCCCTTACGTTTGCGGAAGAGGATGTGCGCGAAATTCGACCAAGCGTCGAATTTCGCGCATCTGGACTCTCGAATGTGGCTGTGTACCGTTCGGTGAGCGAGCTCACCGGCGTGATTGAGCCACTGGCGCCCGTATCAAAGCCAAGGCCTTGCATGATATGTTTATTTTATGGCAGGAGCACATGCTGGATATTATGTAAAGTTAAGCCACGGTAACGCGCACCGTGAACCAAATATATATTGTGCTCATGGGAAGAGGTAAGTGGCATTCGTGGGGAGAGCTATATGTATCAGTACCCCTCTAATCGCGTGCATTAAAACATAACGGAAAATGTTGTGTATTGCTTTAGTGTCTGCTTCCCATCCTGACGCCCCACCTTTAGACCTAAGGCAGCCTGCAGAGTGTAGTCGAATGAAGTCCAATGCCCGAGAAAGGAAACAGGAGCGGCGGAGTAGCACAGCGTATGTACGCCAGACAAGTGGGCCGGCGTCGCGGTCACGTACAAAAGAAATTGAATACGTTTTCTATTGATCGTATCCTAAGTACTTCAATAAATATACCCTTGCGTTTTTTCCAAATCACTGGGACATCGGACAAAAGGTTACGTGCTGTGTTTGCGTGAAGAAGGCTCCTCCGTTGATGCAAAATGTAACCAGAACTGTCGCCTAAATGCCCAAACTATTTGGCGGAGTAACACATGTGGTAGAGTCGCGAGGTGCTGCCTCTTCTTTCTCCTCCTCTCCGTGTTTTTCTCCCCCTTGCCCCCCTCGACTTTCTCCCTCTTTCTCGCTCCCGCTCTTCCCTTTAAAGGCCTCCAAACTTTACACCGCATGATCGGTGCTCTGTAATCGATTTAAAGCGGATCAAAGAAGCAAGGGGCAAGGCTAATTAGTATGTATAAATTCGGAATAGATACTGCGAAAACCACGAGTAAAAAACAACGGTCAAATTGACCGCCCTTTCCCATGGCGTGATGTCGCCAGTAAGAAAACTTTCCGGCAGAAAGGTAGGTACGTGTGTGTGTAGCATTAATTTTATCCTACTGAACGAATGCTGTTGCGAACATTCACAGCATCCCTTTTACACCAAGAAATCCCTTCTAATTTTTCGGGAGCAAGGTCTACGGCAACCCAAAGTCTACAGCCCAAGCCGTGATTGTTCCCACCAATGACGCCGCTTTTCCAAGATTACCATAATTTCAGTTGGAAAATATAGTAAAGACGAAATTTCAAAATTGCATAACTTCGCGAATTTTTTTTTTTCTACTGACACATAAATTATTATGTTTATTTGGCCATGCCTATTGCAGTGCTAAACCAATTTTGGGGCAGACCAGCGACCCCCTCCCCCAGAAAAAAAAAAAATCGGCAGTGTTCCTTTTCAAATACAGCGGCTTACTTTTATATACGTATATATACATATATACCGGGTGTTTTTGCGAAGACTTTCAAAAATCGTGAAAATTTGGGCGTTTGAAAAAAAAAAAAAAACTGTCTTCGGGAACAAACTACGAGCCACGGCGGACGTCAGGAATTGCCAAAAACATACAAATTAGCCAGCTAATTAATTAAAATTTGTTAATGAACTTTTTAATTAGTATAACTAGACATATGGTTCCAATTAGCAAGTTGCTAGGCGTAATCGAAAACCACTAAATCAGTCATTTTCAGAAAGACTTTGAGCGCGTTAGAAGAGTAGTAGCGCACTAAAGTCACCCCTCGTGGAGCAGGTACAAGGATAGCGGTTGTGGTAAGGCGCCCGCGCGATTTTTCCGCCTCTTCTCTAGCCCCAGCCTTGTACCTGCTCCACGAGTGGGAACTTTAGTGCGCTACTACTCTTCTCACGCGCTCAAAGTCTTTCTGAAAATGACTGATTTAGTGGTTTTCGATAACGTTCACGAACTTTCTGATTGAAACCATATGCCTATTTCCCATAATTAAAAAGTTAATTAACACATTTTTGTTAATAAGCTGGCTAATTAGTATGGTTTTGGCAATTCCTGATGTCCGCCGTGGCTGGTAGTTTGTTCCCGAAGACAGTGTTTTTTTTTTTTTTCAAACGTCCTAATTTTTACGATTTTTGCACGTCTTTGCAAAAACACCCGATATATATATATATATATAAAAACGAGCAGACGGAGTCTCCTGCTCTGTTCTCCCTGCACTGGACATCATTACGACCTCGAGGAGTGTCTTCGCTCTCGGGTGCGAGATGGGGAGGCGGGCGGTGATAAAAATAAAAATAAGGGAAATGGAAAAAGAAAAAAAAGGGTGGGGGGCATGCTTGCATGTGAGTGTGTGGGTGTGTGGGTGTACGGGGGGGGGGGGGGGGTGGAGAGGGGTGTTTGGGTGTGTAACATGAACCATCGCGCGTCTCGGTTCGCGCCCGAGCTGCTCCTGTGTCTCTGCTGGCTCGTCTTGGCCACCCGGGAGCGCTTTTGGGCGCACTTGATTTTGTTTTATTCCCTTGTTTCGTTCTGGACACTGCCGAGCCCCAACGGCGCATAGCGGGGGGTTCTTTGGGGATGCATGCGGGGCCCCTTCCCTTGCCGCGGCCTTCGTCTACCCATGGTCGGTTCTGAGAAGTTGTATTTCGCCTTTCCTCAATTTTTTTTTTTTTTGCCGCCGTGTCAAAGTGGCGGGCTTCCAGCTTTCACTTCAACATTGGGACCTGATGAAGAGCGGTCCCCGCTCGGAACGTCGTTCAATAAATACGTTTTAAAGCATTTACCTCCTTTTTACGATATGTTCAACGGCACGCCGATGGCCAACGCCATGGCTGCCGATCATGCTTCGAGGCGTATGCAGTGGAAGTACCCGAATTTTATTACCACAACGCCGTGATTGGCGACTCCCAGATTAAGTATCTACACCAGCACTTCGACCCACATCGGAAGGACGCCCCGGCGTCCATCTCACAAACCGGGACTCTGATTTCGGACATCGGCGGCCTCATGGACTTTCTGCCTCGCACTGTGACGACACTCGTGCTGCACGTGGGTGTCAATGACCTCACTACCATCGGAGTGGCGGCGGCTTTCAACAGGTACCGAGATCTGCTCCACAAAATCTCTCGGGAGCGCCGTGAGATCACGTCGGTATTCGCCACCCTCGCCCTGCCGCGATACCTTAATCGCCGCCATGGAGAGCGCGGCTTGGACGCCGTGCGCCGCGACAATCAGGAGGCCTGGCGGTTCAACGAGCGTCTCCGTGGCCACTGCCGTCGTGTTGCGGGTATGTTCTATATTGATCACGCATTTCACCACCTTCCACCCACCCGGGTCCTGGCGGGTGATGGACTGCACCCAAGTTTCTGCGGAGTAGCTTTGCTCGCTGGGAACCTCCATCGGGTGCTGCCCCGGGGAGGACGCCGGGATCACCCGGGGTGGCTGGACCACGTTGCGCCTCCGATTTCTACCTGCCACGCTCAGACGCAGACTGACCAGGCCTACCAGCCACCTTCGACCGACGGTTCTGTGGACAGCCTGCGGCAGTGGCCGCCTCTGCCGCAACGGGAGGACATACGGGCGGCGGCGGGGGTGCGTCCTGTTAAAGGGGGCCAGTATATCAGGCCGGACGCTTCACCTTCTGTGGCACGATCTTGTCCGCCTGGCGGGCGGAGTTCTACTCCCTCCGCCTCCAGTGAGGAGTTCCGTTCGGCGGACTCACCGCGGGCGTCCGCCGCCTCCCCAAGTTCCAGTGCTCCCCCACCTGCACGGAGCGCTTCGCCTTCAGTGACACGGCCTTCTGCACCTGGTGAGCAAGGTTCCGCTCCCTCCGGCGCCGCGGGAGACGTCCGTTCAACGTGTTCGCCATCGACGTCGGTCGCCTCTCCGAGTTTCAGCGCTCCACGGGGACGGAGCCCCTACTACCTCAGGAGAACTCTCGCCAGTACAGCCGTCACGCTTCCCGGGAGGGGGAAATGACTCGGAGGAGAGAAAGGTACCGTCCCTCTCGTTCATCCTAGATCTAGGACATTCCTCGAGATTCGCAAAATCAGAGATAAACGGATTCGACACGCAATGCATTCGGAGACAATTCAAATTTACATGGAAAAGAAAAACATCCCGAAAGGTTTTCAATTATCGATCCAGCCGTCTCTAAACACCTTCAATGCAAACGAGCGGCAGAGGTGGGACGACACCCTTTCTGAGGCTTTGCTAAAACTTATTGATATTACAACCCAACACCACACTAGGATGACGTCGGGGAAGGAGCTGGAGGAGGAGGGAAGGAGGGCAGATGGCTTGCTTGCCACTTCAGAAAAAGATGAGCTCGAACGGTATGAACAAAAACGGATCCGCGAAATTCGGGCTCTTAAAGAAAAAAAATGTGTTCGTGACAACATTTCCTCTCAGCATTTACAGCGTGACACCGGGTTACAGCGGGACTCTCGGATACACAGCTCTATTAACAGAGGTCGCATCCCATCAGGAACATCAGGTGAACCCACACTGCCCGAGGCGACTTCGCATTCGCACCTCAGGACAATAAACCCCTGCGCCCGGGGCTCACGCATTGCTGCACAGACGTCTCCCGCCTCTTTCGCCGGCCGAAAAACATCCTCTGAACAAAATAAAATTGGCAGCAATATTGTAAATTTGTCAAGCACGACACTCTCACAAGAAGAGGTAGCGATTATTTCGAAGGGCCTCAGCTTCTCCCCTGCAACGAGAGAGTATGACGAATTCCAGTTATACCAGGACATGGACAACTTCTCCCGTAGTCTACGTCTCCGAGAATATTTTCACGAGCGCCCTAGTGATGGCGGCTGCCCCCTTCCCTCAAACCCGAAAAAGCACTGGACACCAAACAACCAAATGAACAAATACTTGGATATTTACATAGAGGTGGTACAGCGGGAAATTATAGAGTCATTTCAGAAAAAACGGGTTCCAAAGTACAATATTTCACTCTCCGAAAACAATTGCATTAAACTTTTTGGCTCCAGGACCGACATTGTTATTAAGCCAGCCAACAAAGGTGGTGCCGTAGTTGTTCTCAATACGCAGGGCTACATTAATGAAGGACTCCGACAACTAAATGACCTAAAATTTTACAAAAAACTTTCAAGTGACCCAACATTGCGAATCAAGTCCTTTGTTCTCAGAACACTGTCCCACTTGAAAGACAACGGTTATTATTTTTTAAGCTTAACAGATTTGTTTAAAAAAAGCCGTGAAAGTTACACTTTTGCCGCTTGTGGAGGTGAGTTATACAGCCAGGGGGACATATTATAGGGGGCTAATCGTAACGATCAGCCGGCTAATTAATTAAAATTTGTTAATTAACTTTTTAATTATTGAAAATAGACATATGGTTTAAATTAGAAATTTTCTCAGCGTCATCGAAAACCCCTAAATCAGTAATTTTCAGAAAGACTTTGAGCGCGTGAGAAGCGTAGTAGTGAACTGAAGTTACCGCTCGTGGAGCAGGTACAAAGCTAGAGGTTCGATAAGGCGCCCGCGCGTTTTTTCAGTCTCTTATCTAGCCCCAGCCTTGTACCTGCTCCACGAGTGGTAACTTAGTGCACTACTACGCTTCTCACGCGTCCAAAGTCTTTCTGAAAATGACTGATTTAGGGGTTTTCGACGACGCTCAGCAAGTTTCTAATTGGAACCATATGTCTAGTTTCATTATTTAAAAAGTTAATTAACAAATTTTAAGTAATTAGCCGACTGATTGTTACGATTAGCCTCCTATAATATGTCCCCCTAGCCGTATGACTCACCTCCACAAGCGGCATAAGTGTAACTTTCACGGCTTTTTTAAACAAATCTGTTAAGCTTAAAAAAAACACCCGTATATATATACAGGGTGTTTTTTTTAAGCTTAACAGAATTGTTTTTAAAAAAACATGAGAGCTAGATTAATGCGGTCTGTGCAGGTGAGTTATACGGCCAGGGGACATATCATAGGAGGCTAATCGTAACGATCAGTCGGCTAATTAGTTAAAATTCGTTAATTAACTTTTTAATTAATGAAAATAGACATATAGTTCCAATTAGAAACTTGCTCAGCGTCATCGAAAACCACTAAATCAGTCATTTTCAGAAAGACTTTGAGCGCGTGAAAAGCGTAGAGTGCACTAAAGTTAGCACTCGTGGAGCACGTACAAAGCTAGCAGTTGCGATATAGGCGCCCGCGCAATTTTCCGTCGCTTATCTAGCCCCAGGCCTTGTACCTGCTCCCGAGCGGTAACTTTCGTGCACTACTACGCTTCTCACACGTTCAAAGTCTTTCTGAAAATTACTGATTTAGTGGTTTTCGATGACGCTGAGCAAGTTTCTAATTGGAACTATATGTCTATTTTCATTAATTAAAAAGTTAATTAACACATTTTTGTTAATAAGCTGGTAATTAGTATGGTTTTGGCAATTCCTGATGTCCGCCGTGGCTGGTAGTTTGTTCCCGAAGACAGTGTTTTTTTTTTTTTTCAAACGTCCTAATTTTTACGATTTTTGCACGTCTTTGCAAAAACACCCGATATATATATATATATAAAAATGAGCAGACGGAGTCTCCTGCTCTGTTCTCCCTGCACTGGACATCATTACGACCTCGAGGAGTGTCTTCGCTCTCGGGTGCGAGATGGGGAGGCGGGCGGTGATAAAAATAAAAATAAGGGAAATGGAAAAAAAAAAAAAAGGGTGGGGGCATGCTTGCATGTGAGTGTGTGGGTGTGTGGGTGTACGGGGGGGGGGGGGGGGTGGAGAGGTGTTTGGGTGTGTAACATGAACCATCGCGCGTCTCGGTTCGCGCCCGAGCTGCTCCTGTGTCTCTGCTGGCTCGTCTGGCACCCGGGAGCGCTTTTTGGGCGCACTTGATTTTGTTTTATTCCCTTGTTTCGTTCTGGACACTGCCGAGCCCCAACGGCGCATAGCGGGGGGTTCTTTGGGGATGCATGCGGGGCCCCTTCCCTTGCCGCGGCCTTCGTCTACCCATGGTCGGTTCTGAGAAGTTGTATTTCGCCTTTCCTCAATTTTTTTTTTTTTTTTGCCGCCGTGTCAAAGTGGCGGGCTTCCAGCTTTCACTTCAACATTGGGACCTGATGAAGAGCGGTCCCCGCTCGGAACGTCGTCAATAAATACGTTTTTAAAGCATTACCTCCTTTTTACGATATGTTCAACGGCACGCCGATGGCCAACGCCATGGCTGCCGATCATGCTTCGAGGCGTATGCAGTGGAAGTACCCCGAATTTTATTACCACAACGCCGTGATTGGCGACTCACAGATTAAGTATCTACACCAGCACTTCGACCCACATCGGAAGGACGCCCCGGCGTCCATCTCACAAACCGGGACTCTGATTTCGGACATCGGCGGCCTCATGGACTTTCTGCCTCGCACTGTGACGACACTCGTGCTGCACGTGGGTGTCAATGACCTCACTACCATCGGAGTGGCGGCGGCTTTCAACAGGTACCGAGATCTGCTCCACAAAATCTCTCGGGAGCGCCGTGAGATCACGTCGGTATTCGCCACCCTCGCCCTGCCGCGATACCTTAATCGCCGCCATGGAGAGCGCGGCTTGGACGCCGTGCGCCGCGACAATCAGGAGGCCTGGCGGTTCAACGAGCGTCTCCGTGGCCACTGCCGTCGTGTTGCGGGTATGTTCTATATTGATCACGCATTTCACCACCTTCCACCCACCCGGGTCCTGGCGGGTGATGGACTGCACCCAAGTTTCTGCGGAGTAGCTTTGCTCGCTGGGAACCTCCATCGGGTGCTGCCCCGGGGAGGACGCCGGGATCACCCGGGGTGGCTGGACCACGTTGCGCCTCCGATTTCTACCTGCCACGCTCAGACGCAGACTGACCAGGCCTACCAGCACCTTCGACCGACGGTTCTGTGGACAGCCTGCGGCAGTGGCCGCCTCTGCCGCAACGGGAGGACATACGGGCGGCGGCGGGGGGTGCGTCCTGTTAAAGGGGGCCAGTATATCAGGCCGGACGCTTCACCTTCTGTGGCACCGATCTTGTCCGCCTGGCGGGCGAGTTCTACTCCCTCCGCCTCCAGTGAGGAGTTCCGTTCGGCGGACTCACCGCGGGCGTCCGCCGCCTCCCCAAGTTCCAGTGCTCCCCCACCTGCACGGAGCGCTTCGCCTTCAGTGACACGGCCTTCTGCACCTGGTGAGCAAGGTTCCGCTCCCTCCGGCGCCGCGGGAGACGTCCGTTCAACGTGTTCGCCATCGACGTCGGTCGCCTCTCCGAGTTCAGCGCTCCACGGGGACGGAGCCCCTACTACCTCAGGAGAACTCTCGCCAGTACAGCCGTCACGCTTCCCGGGAGGGGGAAATGACTCGGAGGAGAGAAAGGTACCGTCCCTCTCGTTCATCCTAGATCTAGGACATTCCTCGAGATTCGCAAAATCAGAGATAAACGGATTCGACACGCAATGCATTCGGAGACAATTCAAATTTACATGGAAAAGAAAAACATCCCGAAAGGTTTTCAATTATCGATCCAGCCGTCTCTAAACACCTTCAATGCAAACGAGCGGCAGAGGTGGGACGACACCCTTTCTGAGGCTTTGCTAAACTTATTGATATTACAACCCAACACCACACTAGGATGACGTCGGGGAAGGAGCTGGAGTGAGGAGGGAAGGAGGGCAGATGGCTTGCTTGCCACTTCAGAAAAAGATGAGCTCGAACGGTATGAACAAAAACGGATCCGCGAAATTCGGGCTCTTAAAGAAAAAAAATGTGTTCGTGACAACATTTCCTCTCAGCATTTACAGCGTGACACCGGGTTACAGCGGGACTCTCGGATACACAGCTCTATTAACAGAGGTCGCATCCCATCAGGAACATCAGGTGAACCCACACTGCCCGAGGCGACTTCGCATTCGCACCTCAGGACAATAACCCCTGCGCCCGGGGCTCACGCATTGCTGCACAGGACGTCTCCCGCCTCTTTCGCCGGCCGAACAACATCCTCTGAACAAAATAAAATTGGCAGCAATATTGTAAATTTGTCAAGCACGACACTCTCACAAGAAGAGGTAGCGATTATTTCGAAGGGCCTCAGCTTCTCCCCTGCAACGAGAGAGTGTATGACGAATTCCAGTTATACCAGGACATGGACAACTTCTCCCGTAGTCTACGTCTCCGAGAATATTTTCACGAGCGCCCTAGTGATGGCGGCTGCCCCCTTCCCTCAAACCCGAAAAAAGCACTGGACACCAAACAACCAAATGAACAAATACTTGGATATTTACATAGAGGTGGTACAGCGGGAAATTATAGAGTCATTTCAGAAAAAACGGGTTCCAAAGTACAATATTTCACTCTCCGAAAACAATTGCATTAAACTTTTTGGCTCCAGGACCGACATTGTTATTAAGCCAGCCAACAAAGGTGGTGCCGTAGTTGTTCTCAATACGCAGGGCTACATTAATGAAGGACTCCGACAACTAAATGACCTAAAATTTTACAAAAAACTTTCAAGTGACCCAACATTGCGAATCAAGTCCTTTGTTCTCAGAACACTGTCCCACTTGAAAGACAACGGTTATTATTTTTTTAAGCTTAACAGATTTGTTTAAAAAAAGCCGTGAAAGTTACACTTTTGCCGCTTGTGGAGGTGAGTTATACAGCCAGGGGGACATATTATAGGGGGCTAATCGTAACGATCAGCCGGCTAATTAATTAAAATTTGTTAATTAACTTTTTAATTATTGAAAATAGACATATGGTTTAAATTAGAAATTTTCTCAGCGTCATCGAAAACCCCTAAATCAGTAATTTTCAGAAAGACTTTGAGCGCGTGAGAAGCGTAGTAGTGAACTGAAGTTACCGCTCGTGGAGCAGGTACAAAGCTAGAGGTTTCGATAAGGCGCCCGCGCGTTTTTTCAGTCTCTTATCTAGCCCCAGCCTTGTACCTGCTCCACGAGTGGTAACTTTAGTGCACTACTACGCTTCTCACGCGTCCAAAGTCTTTCTGAAAATGACTGATTTAGGGGTTTTCGACGACGCTCAGCAAGTTTCTAATTGGAACCATATGTCTAGTTTCATTATTTAAAAAGTTAATTAACAAATTTTAAGTAATTAGCCGACTGATTGTTACGATTAGCCTCCTATAATATGTCCCCCTAGCCGTATGACTCACCTCCACAAGCGGCATAAGTGTAACTTTCACGGCTTTTTTTAAACAAATCTGTTAAGCTTAAAAAAAACACCCTGTATATATATACAGGGTGTTTTTTTTTTAAGCTTAACAGAATTGTTTTTAAAAAAACATGAGAGCTAGATTAATGCGGTCTGTGCAGGTGAGTTATACGGCCAGGGGGACATATCATAGGAGGCTAATCGTAACGATCAGTCGGCTAATTAGTTAAAATTCGTTAATTAACTTTTTAATTAATGAAAATAGACATATAGTTCCAATTAGAAACTTGCTCAGCGTCATCGAAAACCACTAAATCAGTCATTTTCAGAAAGACTTTGAGCGCGTGAAAAGCGTAGTAGTGCACTAAAGTTAGCACTCGTGGAGCACGTACAAAGCTAGCAGTTGCGATAAGGCGCCCGCGCAATTTTTCCGTCGCTTATCTAGCCCCAGCCTTGTACCTGCTCCACGAGCGGTAACTTTCGTGCACTACTACGCTTCTCACACGTTCAAAGTCTTTCTGAAAATTACTGATTTAGTGGTTTTCGAGGACGCTGAGCAAGTGCCTTTGGTGGATGCTCCAGCATCATACTTCCAACGGTGCGTCCTAAGCGACTACGTAAGCATAACATCCTGCGCTCTGTCCAGTGCGCTGTTTTTTAATTAGGCGACAAAAGTCAGACTTTTAGCTATGAATAGCCCAAATCTCGTCGCCTTTTCGCATTATTGTTCAATTGGGCTAGAGTTTATTCATAGCCCCCTTTAAAATGGAAAATTCAACATGGTAAAATACACTGACAATTAAAAAGGTTAATTAGACAACGTACTGTGACGTTTATTTACTCATCTAATGTCCGCCGAGCCCTACAAATATTCTGTGAAAACGGCATCGGCCTATCTATCGCGTTTTTAATGTGTCAATGTTAAAGCATCACAGTGTGTATATATATATATATATATATACCCAGGCAGCACACCACTGTTGGACCCCCGTTGGCCCAATGTTGGCAAAAACTGGTTCCAATATTGGTCTGACGTTGGCATTTTCGAAAACGCCACCCGATCCAATGGTGGTCCAACATTGGTGCCGATGTTGGACCACTGGTTTGCCAACGTTCTAGCCCACGTTGGACCAACGTGGTTTGCGCTTCTTTTATCCAATATTGGCATAGAGGTTTCACCGTTGGCTGAACCAACATTGGCATCCAGCGCCTTACACGCTGGCTCTTCCAACATTGGCCTAAATATTGAGTATTCCAATATTGGCATCCAATTTAATACACTGGCTATTTTTTGCATCCATTGTCTATGACAATATTGGATGCCATTTTTCAGTCCGTGTTCTAACCAGTGTCACAAAAACAGTGCAGAGAACCAAGCAAGTCCCTTGCCCTTTTTCCTCAAGCAATGTTTTCTTTCTGATACTAAAATCTAATAAACGTAGCAATTTTACCATATTTGGACACTTTAGAAATCATTAAAGCATGCAAATGAATAGTTCATAACGTTTGACATTTCATAATTTATTTAAATCGAATAAAAATATTAAAAAAAATTGCGAAACCAGGGGGGCCTAGGCAGACTTGGCGGCAGGCTCGGTAGTGGACAGAGCAGAGGGCTGGGCGAAGAGCTGGGCAAAGGGATTCCACGCAGGGGCCTGGCCACAGGATTCTGAAAGAGACAGATGCGGGGGTTTGGATTCAGGTGAAGGGTTTCAGAGGCTCTCAGTTCTCTCTTACGCTTGTCAATAATGAATATCAAACTAAAACATAGCTTCATTATTATTCGCCGCCCTTTAATTAACTATTCGATTAATCGGCTCAGTTGCACTGCAAGTATAAAATCTCGGAAAGGCCTACCGACTTTTTTATGTCTGCTTTTCCATATTATAAACTTTCTATTCCAGTGAATTATTTTTCATTATTTTGTATGTAAAAAAACTTAGTACTGCCTTCTAAAATAAATAGATGCTCAGGTAAGAGACCGGGGCCGGCTTGCTGGAATCAGTGTCTCAGCTTAGACTGGGTGAAGGAAAGCACTGTAAAGGCTGGGACGCGTGAGCGTCTTGAGTCGAGGTTTGAGTCCCGTTCAGCTCGTACGCTGGCTTTGACAGTGCTTTCTTTACCCCCGTCTCAGCTGAGACGCTGTTTCTAGAAAGACGGCCCAGGCGTTTACTATTGTTTTGTTCGTCCGACTTGTCCTTACTCAGAGCTCGATCGATCTAGATTAAAATATTCATAGTGGTTTAAAAAATCAATGAAATAGTACGAAGGTTATTTCATAAATTGCTTAACTCTACTCTTGCAGCATCATGGCGTCCCTCAACCTTTCATCTAGCTTTAAGAAGTCTTAAGAATTACAATCTCGCCATTTAGGTTAACACCAATATTTCTACGTTGATTTGAAAAAAAAAAAAATAAAACGGTCTTAAGATTTACGGTATTTGCGGCACGGAAATATGTAGTGATTAATGTACCCATATTGCCCCCATAATATTCACAATTTATAAATGCAACCACTGGCCTCCCTCTTCAGCTCACCAGTGTCAAACGCACTACTAAATTAACAGTTCAATAAATACCCCGGTATACGTAACTACATGACAGTTGAACAGAACTTGGTGCTTGAATCAATCAAGAGTTTAAAATAAATCGCGCATATAAAATAGCTTGTCGTGTAAAGACAATTACACTCGCAGAGCGCGGTGACATAACTGACACTCCACTCGCACCCAACAAGCCGAACCTTGGCAAATAAGGACTACACAACGCTCTGTGGTATTCGGCTTGGAAATACCGGGAGGTATTATTACAGCACACATCTACCGCCAAGAAGACAGCCATATTTTAACACACAAAAAAAGAAGTAAATAAAAATGACTTCGAACACAAAAATAACCACTCAGAACGTCTCTCACGGTCTATTAGAATAAAAAACACTTGCAAATAGCGCTGTACAGGGCCTTGCGGGCCGATCGCTCTGGATTACACGTTGAACTCGTCGCAGATTCCTGGCACAGAGTTCGACACTGTTCAAACTCATCGGATAGGGACAAAACGCACATTGCGTAGCAAGAATACCTATCCCCAATGGTCAGGAGGACTTCTCCTTGTCACTCACATGGAAGAGAAGGCGGTCCGTCGTGTCTTCGGTCCGTCGAAGCTCGTGGTCACATGTATGCCCAAAACAAAGGAAGATCACCGGTGTGTAGGCGCTGCCGAAAGAATATCCATGGTCTTGGCAATCCGCATGCTGAAGATCGCACTTGGCACTAAGACGAAATGCGCTGCTGGTGATTGGAACTCTCGAACTAGATTTACCACATTTACCACAGAAGCGAAATCTACAGCAGGCCCGCAGGCCGCATCACACGCGAAACTAGGTCCGGTCTTCGCAGGCATTCCGGGTTTGTCAACGGCTAATGCGTCATCCGCCAAACCACGTGATAACGCTTCTACCGCGCCTTCAGCTTAGGGAGAGGGAGAAAAAGAGAGAAGGAGTAGAAAGAAAGCAGCCCAGAACGGGGGATGCGCTTACAAAGGCTAATCTTCAGGCCCATCTCAACAATGAACCCAACCAGAGGATTTGTCACTTGTACCCAAGGCGATAGTGCAGTGGATGTTATGCGTGGCCTTGGGCTTTTAGTCAGGTTCCGTGCTCTGCCTTATCACCAGCTTCGAGACTGTAGTCACGTGACCCTAACCGGAGACACGATTGGCCTAAAACACGCATAGCGTCTACCCTGCTGCCTATACTGATTGAACAGGACAGCTCTTTGAAGGCCAGCTTTTGAATTTCTAAAGAGGCTGTCCAGCCCAAAAGTGATTCTAAACGGGGCAAGTTTGAAGACACTATGTTTTACGTCGTATAACTCACATTAAAATTTAGAATGAAGAAATAAGCGCGACTATATTCTGCGCACGATGTCCACAAATAAATAAATAAATATATATATATATTTTTTATCAATAAATTGAAAGTTATTTGTACACTGTTAGGTTCGCGTTTTTAAACTTCATATTCTTTTTACGTAAGAGTTACACATAAAATACACCACGGACAGCACATCGTCCGACTTTCGACGCACGATGAAACGCCGACGCTCGCTGACAGAAGGTTGCGATGCTGCGCAAACCATTTCTGAAAGATGCTGCGTAGGGTATACGCCGGGCGCAACGGCTTCGCGACCGTTCGAAGGGCAAAGGATTCGCGACGACATAGTAGCGTCTTCCAACTTCAGTAAGCTAACGGGGCTCGAGAGTACCACGCTCACATTTCCGCAGAGCGAGCCCGGCCGGCCAGATGGAGGCGCAGTATGCTCTCGCGTCACGATTGCTACGTCGTTGCTCTGCCTACACTGATGACATGTGCACTGGCAGTCGAAGCAGCCCTCTCGAGACTTCATTCGAGTCCAATAGACAACTTTCTAGCGCGATAGACTCTCGTAAAAGTGAGAGTAGAAGTCGCTTCGGTTGGCGGCGTAAGCGGCGGCTTTATGTTTGTTGACACCTGCGTCGACAATGACAAATATGGACAGAAACATTAAATATAAAAAATAAAGCACGCAGAAAGAAATACAAACATGGCAGGGGCACGGGCAAAGTAGGAGACGTTAACGCTACGGAATGCATATACATACAAAATACACTGGAAAATACAAAAATAATTAAATCTAAAAAACGGAATTAAGTTTTCAACGCCGAGGTAAGGCAATGCGAAGGGAGAGCAGCAGGCAAAAAAACTGCCATAGTCCTATGGCAGCTAAGGACGTATTTGTGATCGCGGTTGTAAAGCACCGGCGACGTACGCCCCATGAAGTTGGGTAAATAAAATTCTCGCCCCGAGCGAGCGCGTGAATGACTCTTTTTTTACTTTCCTACCTCTGCAATGCAAAAAAAGGGTCGCGGGTTTATAGCTTAGGCGACACAAATATCGATAGGCCATTGGCTATGGCAGTGCAATATTGACCAGCCTATACCATGACATCACCAATATTGGAAAACTCTTGGCTTTGACAGTTTAATATTAACCAGCTTAAGCCAACGTATATTCAATATCGGAAAGCCATTGGCTCTGACAGTCCAATATTGTACATTTTATGCCGGCGTATATCCAATATTGGAAAGCTATTGGCCTTGACAGTCCAATATTGGACAGCTTATGCCGGCGTATAGCCAATATCAGAAAGCCAGTGGCTCCGACAGTCCAATATCGAACAGCATATGCCGGCGTGTATCCAATATTGGAAAGCTATTGGCTATGACAGTCCAATGTTGAGCAGCCTGTGCCAACGTATCACCAATATTGGAAAACCACTGGCTTTGATAGTCCATTATTGTCCAATGTGATTCCAATATTGGGAAACATATGGCTCGTTGGGCCACTGTTGGTCCATTCTTTGCCACATCAAATCCAATGTTGGCCCAACACGGTGTGCTGCCTGGGTATATATATATATATATATATATATATATATATATATATATATATATATATATATATATATATATATATATATATATATATATATATATATATATATATATATATATATATATATATATATATATATATATATTTATTTCCGCGCGCGCAGCTTGCCAAAAAGGTAGCGCGCACGTGGCCGAACGGTTATCGCGCTTGTCTCCCACGCGAAAAGCCGAGGTTCGATTCCTGGCCGCGGCTACACATTTTTTTGTTGACACTGTAATGTGACGTTCTGGTAAATTCGAGAACCGTCTTGCTGATTCGAGGTTAGAATGTTCTAGGCACCGAACCTTCTACGCCGAATGCTCCAGAAGCCCACGCGTGTACAAAAGCGGCTCCGCGTGGCAAGCTGGAGTCAGTTTTCGCCTGAGCGTTCGATCCTGCTGCTTCGCCGCTTTCGACGCCCGCGACGCTCTGTTGTTATTTTCTTTTTTCTTTTATTTGTCGGCACAAGTTCGCCCCATTAAACGTTTCAGTTTTCTCAGTTATTCCGTTCTTTTGTCACCTCGTCATTCGTGACATTTTGGTGGAGGTGCGGGGTAGTGCATTCTATGCCCGTTGAGCGTACCCCTCCGAAGACACCCCGGCCAAGCGAGGTGCTCAGCCCCGGAAGGCTACCCTTCGCCGAAGACGCCGAAGCCCGAAGAAGCCGTCGGACCAGAGGTCAGTCCCCTGAATTGGGTCTGCTGCCGGACAAGCCCAGGCCTAAGAAGACGACGATGGCCAACCAGTCGCAGACCCCGGCCGCTTCTGCCGTCATCTACTTGCCCGTCGCACCCCGGACTCCGACGCCTTTCCACGGGGACGCGCACGAGGACATCGAGGACGTGCTGCAACATTATGAACGTGTGGCACAACATAACGGGTGGTCAGCTGAGCACTGCTTGCAGAACCTTTACTTTTCGCTGGAAGGAGCTGCGAGGAACTGGCTGGAAAACCACGAGGCTTCTTTGACGTCGTGGGAGCTGTGCAAGCAAGAACTGAAGAAGACGTTTGCCTGCCAACACCGACGTGAGAGGGCCGAAGATCTCCTGCGAACAAGAACCAAAGGCCTAAACGAGAGCATCACCAGCTTCGTCGAGGATGTTCTCCGCCTGAGCGCCCGCGCCGATCCTCAGGCTACCGAGGAGAAGAAGCTGCACCACCTGATGAGGGGTGTGAAAAGCGAGATTTTCGGCGGTCTCATCCGGAATCCCCCGACAACAGTCGACGAGTTCGTCACGGAGGCGACAAATATGGAACGGGCCCTGCTAGCCCGCGCCAGACACTACCAACGACACCCTGGCGTAACTACTCTGGCGACATCTGGATCCGACCTGGGCACCACCCTCCCCGGCATCCGTGACATTATCCGTGAAATCGTCCAGGAGGAATTGAAGAAGCTGCTGCCCACTGCCGCACGCCCGGCCTCGCTCTCCATCGCCGAGGTTGTGCGGGAAGTCCAGAGAGCCATCCAACCAGAGGCTCCCGTCGTCGTGGCAGCCACCGAGGAGCCCGCGTTGACTTACGCCGCAGTGGCCCGACGGCCACCGCCTCCTCCTCGCACCTATGTCGAGCCGCCCCGACGTGAATCTCCTGTGCCGCAACACGACAGACGCCACGACGACCCGGTGCAGTACGCCCGCCCAGAGCCTCGCGCACCCCGGAAAACCGACGTGTGGCGAACGCCCGACCGACGCCCTCTGTGCTTCCATTGCGGGGAAGCAGACCATACCTACCGCCGATGCCCATACCGACGACTTGGGCTGCGCGGGTTCCACCCGAACGACCCGCGCCCCCGTTATGGTGAACGACCTCGGGAGATCGACGAGTACTTGCGACGACCTCAGTCCCCCGAGCCTGCGTCCCGCCGAGAGTTCCGGTCGCCGTCGCCGCGACGTCCAGCTTCGCCGATGCACCGACCCCGACGTGAAAGCCTGTCGCCCCTCGCTCCTCGCCGGGGAAACTAGGCGCGGCAACCCCTGGAGGTGGAGTTGCCGAAGACGACCGACGCCAAGATCCTCCACGAACGTCGGAGGGCCCCCACTCGAACGCTACCAGAGACCGAAACGACGCCCCTGCAACCGTGTCCAATAACCTAAACGTCGTCATCGACGGCCACGACGCACCAGCACTCGTGGACACCGGAGCAGACTGCTCAGTCTTGAGTGGGAGGCTCTCCTGCCGCCTTCGAAAAGTCATGACGCCGTGGGATGGACCACAAATAAGAACCGCCGGAGGACACCTCATCACACCAGTCGGGAGATGCACTGCTCGCGTCGAGATCCACGGTGAGACGTGCCCTGTCAAGTTCGTCGTTCTGCAAGACTGTTCGAGGGACGTTATCTTCGGAATGGACTTTCTTTGCGAGTATGGCGCCGTCATCGACCTCGGGGCAAACCAGTTGACGCTGCGAAAGCCTGTCCTGCCCCCGGTGGAGGCCAACACGACGTCATCCGCGATCCGAGTTATAGCCGACCATGTGAATCTGCCGCCGCGGTCGAGTGTTTTCGTCACCGTCATAACCGACGCAGCCATGCACGGTGAAGCTCTTCTGGAAGGCAGCGTTCAACTGCTCCTTGAAAAAGGAATTGGCGTCGCACGAGGCGTAACGGATCTTCAAGAAGGACGAACAACTGTTCTCGTGACAAACTTTCGAGGGGAACCGCAGTACCTAACGAAGGGTACCACCATGGGCTACGTCGAGGAGCTTCAGACGCCAGCCGTGGTCACCGCAGTCTCAGAGGAAACCTCGTCGCCACAGCAGAAGAGCACGACGCCGCCGCCGCTCGACATCGACCCCGAGCTCCCAGCTTCAACGCGCCGGCAACTGGTTGATCTCCTCGCCGAATACAGTGACTGTTTTGCCACGACATCGAAAGTTCGCCAAACACCAATGGCGAAACATCGCATTATTACCGACGACGACGCACTCCCTGTTCACCAGTCACCGTATCGAGTCTCCTTAAAGGAAAGGAGAGTGATTCAAGATCAAGTTAAGGAGATGCTCGACGACGACATCATTCAACCCTCAAGAAGTCCATGGGCGTCCCCAGTCGTGCTTGTAAAGAAGTAGGACGGAACCCTGCGGTTCTGCGTGGACTATCGTCGACTGAACGCTGTGACGAAGAAGGACGTCTATCAGCTCCCCCGCATCGACGATACGTTAGACCGACTGCGCCACTCCCGATATTTTTCGTCGATGGACCTGAAGAGTGGTTACTGGCAGATTGAAGTTGACGAACGTGACCGGGAGAAAACTGCCTTCGTCACTCCCGACGGACTGTACGAATTCAAAGTGATGCCGTTCTGACTTTGTACAGCACCAGCCACCTTCCAGCGCCGTCATGGACACCGTGCTGGCAGGTCTGAAATGGCAGAGCTGCCTCGTCTACCTGGACGATGTCGTGGTATTCTCACGAGATTTCGACGAACACCTCAGACGCCTTCGAGCCGTGCTTCAAGCCATCAAGACCGCCGGCCTGTCCCTCAAGCCAACAAAGTGTCGGTTTGCCTATGGGGAACTAAAGTTCCTTGGCCACGTCGTGAACAACGAAGGTGTTCTACCTGACCCCGAGAAGACCCGCGCCGTAGCTTCATTTACGCCGCCGTCTGACAAGAAGGCCGTGAGAAGATTTCTTGGACTCTGTGCCTACTACAGGCGCTTTCTTCGAGACTTCACCAAGCTGTCCGCACCGCTGACACACCTCACGAAGGACGCCGTAAAGTTCGAGTGGACAGAAGAGCACCAGAGATCATTCGACGAGCTCAAACGAAGACTCCAGACGCCCCCGATTCTTAACCACTACGACCAGTTTGCTGAAACCGAGATCCACACCGACGCCAGTAACACCGGACTGGGTGCGGTACTAGTCCAAATGCAGGACGGCGCAGAGCGAGTCATCGCATACGCAAGTCGGACGCTGTCTAACACGGAGAGGAACTATTCAACTACTGAAAAGGAGTGCCTCGCTGTCGTCTGGGCAATAACAAAGTTTCGCCCATATTTGTATGAAAGTCCTTTTCGCGTGGTCACAGACCACCACTCGCTCTGCTGGCTGGCGAATCTGAAGGACCCTTCCGGACGCCTCGCCCGGTGGAGCCTAGGACTGCAGGAGTTCGACATGACCGTGGTGTACAAGTCCGGCCGGAAGCACAATGACGCCGACTGCCTGTCAAGGGCTCCAGTCAAGGCCGCTCCTGCCTGCACCAAAGAGGACGACGATGGGTGTTTCCTCGGCGCTCTGGATGTCAGCGACATGGCAGCACTCCAACGAGACGACCCTGAGCTGCGAGCACTCATCAGGCACCTAGAGGGACAAGGAAGCGCCGTTCCCCGCGGTTTTGTACGAACACTGCCAACCTTCTCTCTCCGACGAGGTGTGCTCTACAAGGAGAACTTCAGCGACAACAACATTGCATGGCTGTTGGTGGTCCCTTCCAGTCTTCGAGAAGAAATTTTTCAAACCTGCCATGATGACCCGACGGCGGGACACCTTGGCTACAGCAGAACTCTTGCCAGTATACGCGAAAAATACTACTGGCCCAAGCTTGCGAAGACAGTGCACCACTACACCCGATCTTGCCACGAGTGTCAACGACGAAAAAAACCACCGACGAGACCGGCAGGACTTCTTCAGCCTATTGCGCCACCATCTGCCCCATTCCAGCAAATCGGAATGGACTTACTTGGCCCATTCCCACCCTCGACGCAAGGAAACCGATGGATAATCGTCGCAACCGATTATCTCACATGGTACGCCGAGACAAAAGCCCTTCCATCAGGAACGGCTGTTGAAGTCGCCAAGTTTTTCATTGAGTCCATTGTCCTCCGGCACGGCGCCCCCGACGTCTTGATCTCAGACCGTGGATCCTCGTTCATGGCCCAGCTGACATAGGAAGTCCTTCGTCTCAGCCACACCAGCCATCGTCGCACCACGGCGTACCACCCGCAGACCAAAGGGCTGACAGAAAGACTCAACAAGACCATCGCCGACACTGATCTCCATGTACGTCGACGTGGAGCACAAGACATGGGACGAGGTGTTGCCGTTCGTCACATTTGCCTACAACACGGCCGTGCAAGAGACCACAGGAGTAACACCATTTCAGCTGGTGCATGGCAGAAAAGTGTCGACCATGCTCGACGCTATGCTACCCCACGAACCAGCTGACGAGGGGATACCCGACGCCCAGGTGGTTACTCAACGAGCCGAAGAAGTTCGCCAGCTCGCCCGACTCCGAATTCAAGATCAACAACGTGTCGACGCTACCCGGTACAACCTTCGCCGGATCGACGTTCGCATCAAGCCCGGAGACCGTGTGTGGGTTTGGACCCCGATACGACGACGCGGTCTCAGCGAGAAACTCCTAAAACGGTACTTTGGACCCTACAAGGTACTTCGTCGACTTGGAGATCTGAACTACGAGGTGATGCCCGACGGAACACGGACTTCATCACGCCGCCCTCCACGACCAGAAGTCGTCCACGTCGTGCGCATGAAGCCATACTACGCTCGATAGGACTGTGGACCTTATGTGTTCTAAATGACTCTTTAGCTTACCGTTCTTTTTGTTTGCTTTGTTTTGTTCTGCATCGGGGCGATGCACTTTTTAAAGGGGGGGGGGGGGAGTAATGCCGGGCGCGCAGCTTGCCAAGTAGGTAGCGCGCGCGTGGCCGAACGGTTATCGCGCTTGCCTCCCACGCGAAAAGCCGATGTTCGATTCCTGGCCGCGGCTACGCATTTTTTGTTGACACTGTAATGTGACGTTCTGGTAAATTCGAGAACCGTCTAGCTGATTCGAGGTTAGAATGTTCTAGGCACCGAACCTTCTACGCCGAATGCTCCAGAAGCCCACGCGTGTACAAAAGCGGCTCCGCGTGGCAAGCTGGAGTCAGTTTTCGCCTCAGCGTTCGATCCTGCTGCTTCGCCGCTTTCGACGCCCGCGACGCTCTGTTGTTATTTTCTTTTTCCTTTTATTTCTCGGCACAAGTTCGCCCCATTAAACGTTTCAGTTTTCTCAGTTATTCCGTTCTTTTGTCACCTCGTCATTCGTGACAATATATATATATATATATATATATATATATATATATATATATATATATATATATATATATATACGAGGGGCCTCCATAAAGTTCGTATTATCGGCTCAAAAATTGAAAAAAAGGAACAAAACAGGCATCAACATGAGCGCGCGTCCCTCTAGTTTTCGCACAATATAAACATCGCATGCTAAAGCAGCTCGGAACGCCGCTAGGTAGTCGAAACAAAAATGGCACCGTCGGTCGGTGCCAAGCACATGCAGTGATCCGTTTTTTCTCATTTGAAGGGAAGCAATGCCAAGGATATTCATTCCAATCTGGGAGCGTTGTTCGGGGACAACACCCCAGTTTATGACACTTTGGTTAAATGGCGCAGACCATTCCAGTGTGACCAAATAGGAGAAAAGCATTGCAAGGACGGCAACCAAGTGATTGCCGCAGTGGAGCGATTCCTGAACACTCAAAACTAGGAATTCTATAACAATGGCCTCCGGCATGTGGTGCATCGCTGGAAAAAAGTGGGTAACTGTTGGTGGCGAACATGTAGACAAGGTCTCAACTCCTACTTGCGTTTGACTGCTCAATCGCTATTCCTTCCTGACAATAACACGAACTTTATGAACGCCCCTCGTGTATATATATATATATATATATATATATATACCTGGTATTATAATTTGATTGCGCCGACTGCAAGCACTGAAAGCTGACCTTTAGTATATTTAAGTGCACTTCCTGTTTACTGATTTTGAACGACTTTTCACCAAGGGCGTGGTTCTATATTTTTGCGTGTCACCAACATAGCAGTAAGATCACGATGGCAGTGTTGTGCGTTGTGAACAAAAGACGAATTATCGCCGATGTGACCGTGTGCTCGCGTATCAGTGGTGGTGTAACCGCAAGATGAGATATAAGCTGTCGAACATTGATGCCGCTGATCAGGCCGTGATTGCAGGGGGCCGGAGTGTCACATATTTACATTCGCTCTACATTATATAGTTTAAGACCACTTCAGGGATAAGGTTCAATCGATCGACGTGTGAATAGTCATATTCGAACGCTGGTCTGAACCGTAGCTTCTATCGTACAGTGGCCAATGCGACTCTCTGTTGTCTCCTACCGGAGAGCGATTGCGCTCTGGGGAAAGGACTGAACAGTATGAAAATATGACGGAAATTACGTATATTTACCGTTTGGAGTTTTAGCATGAAGAGAAGATGGTAAGTAATATAGAAAAAGAAGCTATGCTTTATTTTTTCTTGTTTAAATGTACAAACAGCCCTCCAAGTGGCGCACTGGGATGAGCGCTAGACGTTTCCGAGCTCACCACGGCCTAGCTCCGAACAGTTAACACCTGCCGCAAGTCGCAGCTTTCAGTGCATTCAAGTTAATCAAAACGCGATTTTTCTGCCCTTAGGCATCGCTTCCACCTGAGTGAGTACTCCCTCTGCAGAGATTATTTCCAAACGACAATTGCAGCCGCACGCGAACAGCACAAATGGAGAAACAAATAAAACAATACAAAAACTTGTACGACGTGTCTTGCGGGGAAGCAAAAAAATGGCTTGGAACCGCAGTGGAGCTGCTCGATTTATGATGGAGTTTTAGTAGACCGTGTTTTCTCTCAGCTAAGCGCCTCAGTTACGCGGAACTCTACAGCCAAGGCCATCGGCACGCAAGGAGCAGTGGCGGTTTCTTCGTTGCGGAGGGCTTTAGCGGAGGGGGAAACACGGGTCTACTAAAAATTTCTATTGGCTTTAAAATAATTACGGCATGAGCGTTTACTTTTTATTAAGAAATCCATCCCCTGAGCCTTTCAAAAAACTTCAGAGACATGAAATTACTTAGAAAATATTTACATGCTGAGAATATTATTTATTGCTTATGTGGTCACCGACAAAATCCGTGCCTTGAAAATGACCAGTAAAAAAGGTAAAACGCAGAGCTCTGTGGTGATCGGTTTAGTGTGATGTTGTATTGATGTTTGTAGGTGCCGTTTATATGTATGCGCTCAATGTATGTGTTCAGCTGATGCTAGTGGTATGCGTAATGTATCTACATGTCTGTATAATAAGGGTGCCCGAGGGGTTCGTAGCGCAATGGTGGTGTGAGCAAATAAAAATATTTACATGCTGAGAATATTATTTATTGCTTATGTGGTCACCGACAAAATCCCAGTTTATGACACTGGTTAAATGGCGCAGACCCTTCCAGTGTGACCAAATAGGAGAAAAGCATTGCAAGGACGGCAACCAAGTGATTGCCGCAGTGGAGCGATTCCTGAACACTCAAAACTAGGAATTCTATAACAATGGCCTCCGGCATGTGGTGCATCGCTGGAAAAAAGTGGGTAACTGTTGGTGGCGAACATGTAGACAAGGTCTCAACTCCTACTTGCGTTTGACTGCTCAATCGCTATTCCTTCCTGACAATAACACGAACTTTATGAACGCCCCTCGTGTATATATATATATATATATATATATATATATATATATATATATATATATATATATATATATATATATATATATATATATATATATATATATATATATATATATATATATATATATATATATATATATATATATATATATATATATATATATATATATATATATATATATATATATATATATATATATATATATATATATATATATATATATATATATATATATATATATATATATATATATATATATATATATATATATATATATATATATATATATATATATATATATATATATATATATATATATATATATATATATATATATATATATATATATATATATATATATATATATATATATATATATATATATATATATATATATATATATATATATATATATATATATATATATATATATATATATATATATATATATATATATATATATATATATATATATATATATATATATATATATATATATATATATATATATATATATATATATATATATATATATATATATATATATATATATATATATATATATATATATATATATATATATATATATATATATATATATATATATATATATATATATATATATATATATATATATATATATATATATATATATATATATATATATATATATATATATATATATATATATATATATATATATATATATATATATATATATATATATATATATATATATATATATATATATATATATATATATATATATATATATATATATATATATATATATATATATATATATATATATATATATATATATATATATATATATATATATATATATATATATATATATATATATATATATATATATATATATATATATATATATATATATATATATATATATATATATATATATATATATATATATATATATATATATATATATATATATATATATATATATATATATATATATATATATATATATATATATATATATATATATATATATATATATATATATATATATATATATATATATATATATATATATATATATATATATATATATATATATATATATATATATATATATATATATATATATATATATATATATATATATATATATATATATATATATATATATATATATATATATATATATATATATATATATATATATATATATATATATATATATATATATATATATATATATATATATATATATATATATATATATATATATATATATATATATATATATATATATATATATATATATATATATATATATATATATATATATATATATATATATATATATATATATATATATATATATATATATATATATATATATATATATATATATATATATATATATATATATATATATATATATATATATATATATATATATATATATATATATATATATATATATATATATATATATATATATATATATATATATATATATATATATATATATATATATATATATATATATATATATATATATATATATATATATATATATATATATATATATATATATATATATATATATATATATATATATATATATATATATATATATATATATATATATATATATATATATATATGCACATAAAATTTTGGCAGCTGAGAATATTTATCTATTGCTTATGTGTCACCGACAAATCCGTGATTCAAAATGACCGTAAAAAAAGGTAAAACGCAGAGCTCTGTGGTGATCGGTTTAGTGTGATGTTGTATTGATGTTTGTAGGTGCCGTTTATATGTATGCACTCAATGTATGTGTTCAGCTGATGCTATTGGTATGCGTAATGTATCTACATGCCTGTATAATAAGGGCACCCGAGGGGTTCGTAGCGCAATGGTGGTGTGAGCAAATAAAAATATTTGCATGCTGAGAATATTATTTATTGCTTATGTGGTCACCGACAAAATCCGTGCCTTCAAAATGACCAGTAAAAAAGGTAAAACGCAGAGCTCTGTGGTGATCGGTTTAGTGTGATGTTGTATTGATGTTTGTAGGTGCCGTTTATATGTATGCACTCAATGTATGTGTTCAGCTGATGCTATTGGTATGCGTAATGTATCTACATGCCTGTATAATAAGGGCACCCGAGGGGTTCGTAGCGCAATGGTGGTGTGAGCAAATAAAAATATTTACATGCTGAGAATATTATTTATTGCTTATGTGGTCACCGACAAAATCCGTGCCTTCAAAATGACCAGTAAAAAAGGTAAAACGCAGAGCTCTGTGGTGATCGGTTTAGTGTGATGTTGTATTGATGTTTGTAGGTGCCGTTTATATGTATGCACTCAATGTATGTGTTCAGCTGATGCTATTGGTATGCGTAATGTATCTACATGCCTGTATAATAAGGGCACCCGAGGGGTTCGTAGCGCAATGGTGGTGTGAGCAAATAAAAATATTTGCATGCTGAGAATATTATTTATTGCTTATGTGGTCACCGACAAAATCCGTGCCTTCAAAATGACCAGTAAAAAAGGTAAAACGCAGAGCTCTGTGGTGATCGGTTTAGTGTGATGTTGTATTGATGTTTGTAGGTGCCGTTTATATGTATGCACTCAATGTATGTGTTCAGCTGATGCTATTGGTATGCGTAATGTATCTACATGCCTGTATAATAAGGGCACCCGAGGGGTTCGTAGCGCAATGGTGGTGTGAGCAAATAAAAATATTTACATGCTGAGAATATTATTTATTGCTTATGTGGTCACCGACAAAATCCGTGCCTTCAAAATGACCAGTAAAAAAGGTAAAACGCAGAGCTCTGTGGTGATCGGTTTAGTGTGATGTTGTATTGATGTTTGTAGGTGCCGTTTATATGTATGCACTCAATGTATGTGTTCAGCTGATGCTATTGGTATGCGTAATGTATCTACATGCCTGTATAATAAGGGCACCCGAGGGGTTCGTAGCGCAATGGTGGTGTGAGCAAATAAAAATATTTACATGCTGAGAATATTATTTATTGCTTATGTGGTCACCGACAAAATCCGTGCCTTCAAAATGACCAGTAAAAAAGGTAAAACGCAGAGCTCTGTGGTGATCGGTTTAGTGTGATGTTGTATTGATGTTTGTAGGTGCCGTTTATATGTATGCACTCAATGTATGTGTTCAGCTGATGCTATTGGTATGCGTAATGTATCTACATGCCTGTATAATAAGGGCACCCGAGGGGTTCGTAGCGCAATGGTGGTGTGAGCAAATAAAAATATTTACATGCTGAGAATATTATTTATTGCTTATGTGGTCACCGACAAAATCCGTGCCTTCAAAATGACCAGTAAAAAAGGTAAAACGCAGAGCTCTGTGGTGATCGGTTTAGTGTGATGTTGTATTGATGTTTGTAGGTGCCGTTTATATGTATGCACTCAATGTATGTGTTCAGCTGATGCTATTGGTATGCGTAATGTATCTACATGCCTGTATAATAAGGGCACCCGAGGGGTTCGTAGCGCAATGGTGGTGTGAGCAAATAAAAATATTTGCATGCTGAGAATATTATTTATTGCTTATGTGGTCACCGACAAAATCCGTGCCTTCAAAATGACCAGTAAAAAAGGTAAAACGCAGAGCTCTGTGGTGATCGGTTTAGTGTGATGTTGTATTGATGTTTGTAGGTGCCGTTTATATGTATGCACTCAATGTATGTGTTCAGCTGATGCTATTGGTATGCGTAATGTATCTACATGCCTGTATAATAAGGGCACCCGAGGGGTTCGTAGCGCAATGGTGGTGTGAGCAAATAAAAATATTTGCATGCTGAGAATATTATTTATTGCTTATGTGGTCACCGACAAAATCCGTGCCTTCAAAATGACCAGTAAAAAAGGTAAAACGCAGAGCTCTGTGGTGATCGGTTTAGTGTGATGTTGTATTGATGTTTGTAGGTGCCGTTTATATGTATGCACTCAATGTATGTGTTCAGCTGATGCTATTGGTATGCGTAATGTATCTACATGCCTGTATAATAAGGGCACCCGAGGGGTTCGTAGCGCAATGGTGGTGTGAGCAAATAAAAATATTTGCATGCTGAGAATATTATTTATTGCTTATGTGGTCACCGACAAAATCCGTGCCTTCAAAATGACCAGTAAAAAAGGTAAAACGCAGAGCTCTGTGGTGATCGGTTTAGTGTGATGTTGTATTGATGTTTGTAGGTGCCGTTTATATGTATGCACTCAATGTATGTGTTCAGCTGATGCTATTGGTATGCGTAATGTATCTACATGCCTGTATAATAAGGGCACCCGAGGGGTTCGTAGCGCAATGGTGGTGTGAGCAAATAAAAATATTTGCATGCTGAGAATATTATTTATTGCTTATGTGGTCACCGACAAAATCCGTGCCTTCAAAATGACCAGTAAAAAAGGTAAAACGCAGAGCTCTGTGGTGATCGGTTTAGTGTGATGTTGTATTGATGTTTGTAGGTGCCGTTTATATGTATGCGCTCAATGTATGTGTTCAGCTGATGCTAGTGGTATACGTAATGGATCTACATGTCTGTATAATAAGGGTGGGTTCGTAGCGCAATGGTGCTGTGAGCAAATAAAAATATTTTGTAGCACCATGAATTCCCCTTACAAAAACAGGTCTCAAAACATTTTTTTTAATTTTTTTAGACTTTTTATTGACTTTCCGGGATCCTACTGAATTCCTTTTTAAACGCACTTTGGTTTGATTATTGCCAAAAAGCTTTAAAAAAATACTGAATTTTTTTTGTAGGCGTATTTCAAAAAAAAAGAAGTTGTAATGACATTTTTTGTAGGTTATTGTCTAAAAAAAATCAAAAGGAAAAACAATAGATTTTGTTTTGTAGACTCGTTTATAAAAAAATAAAAAGAAGTTCTAACGACGTTTTTTTTTGTAGATCATTTTCTAAAAAAGAAAGAAGACTTGAATGAGCGAACGTAAGGGCACAAGTGAGCTGATGTATATTAAACATTTTAGTGAAAAACCCGAGACTGAGGTAATGACAGACGACGACAATAAAGAGACGGAGAAGGTCTCAAACAGAGCTAATCCTTTATTGAGGTAGGAACCTTTTATATATTGTTGAAAGAAGAAGGAATGAAAGGGAACCCTTCTTCACATCAGCTCTCTCCACAAAAGACACGACACCGGACCTCTAACAATAGGGTCAAACCAACCAAAAAACTGACAGCACCGAAGATGACACATCATTAAAAAAAACGCTCGAAAAACTACAGATTGTACTGGACCTTTCACTGAGAAAGTCAGCTATAAGACTATACACACACAAAACAAAAGAAAATAATGTTAACAATACAATTAGAAATTTAGAAATCGCTTCCATTCCGCATCTAAAGACAAAGAATGCTTGTTCACTGTATTCCCATGCTTCGTTTTTGCGATTGAATCTTTCAGCAGGCACTTGTGGTCGTTTTTTTTTCTGTTAAAATTGTGGTGGCAGAGTTCCATGAAGGCACGCAAATTCTACACTCCTGAATATGCTTGGATACCTCGGAATATGGATCCTTGTTTTTGACACAACGTTTATGGTCACCTAGTATATCATTAATGCAACGCTTCGTTTGACCTATACAGCGCAAACCACAATCAAAAGGGATCTTGTAGACTATACCTGAAATACCTGCAACACACATTTCCCTGTGTTTTTTTTTTAAACAACCTTTCTGGGCGGAAGCGAACGGAGTTAACCGTTTGAAACTGCTATCTGTGCTAAACGCCAGGCGTAAACCAAACTTATCACCGACTGATTTTAAATTGTGTGAAATGTTATGAAAAAACGGTACGACTACAAACTTTTTGTATTCGGGTATTTTCCTAATTTGTTGTATTTTGCAACAATGTACGAAAGCTGCTTGGAAATTAATTCTTGGGGATAGTTTGCAACATTTAGCCAGGAAACACAACTTGAATCGACGTCATATTGGAGTGCCAACATGACTTTTGAACCGCGCTGTTAATCATATTTCGAACCAAACCTGCCTTGACATGCTTTGAATGGCAACTATCAAAGGGAAGTACTGGTTTAGCCTTTTCTTTGCCATACGACCAACATAAACCGGGGACCAATCTGAGCTGGAGGTCTAAATCCTTCTCTTCCTCGTCGTCGTTTGTTTACCTCAGTCGCGGGGTTTTCACTAAAATGTTCAAAGAAGACTTATTGACATTATTTCTTTATATTATTTTATAAAAGGAAAAACGTTTTTTTATTATTATATTATATGGTCTGCGGTCGTGTGCTGGGTCCAGCATGGCGGCGATGGATATATGGTTCTACAAACCGCTATAAAAACGCTTTTTGACTTTTTATTGAAACCGTGTTGGCTTCTTGTTCACTCTGATGACTTTTTTTTTACTTTGACTTCCTCTTGACATATGTAAGGAGTAACTAGGAGCGCGGCAAAACAGGAGAATGTCTCCGGGCGCAGGCGTGAGTTCCCTCATGCACGGTTGGGAGGAGGTGAAGCATCCAGCATATAGCAGGGTCATTCCATGTCAAACGTCCCAGGAGTTAAACTTGACCACCTTCGATTTCTAAAAAAAAAAAAAATCATGGCCTTTTTGCCGCTTTGTTTGTAGCCATGCCCTAAAATATTTTTGACGATAACAATTTTTTGATGGCGTGAGCGCGGTTCTAACTTTTAAAAAGAGAGAAACTAGGTATTACTCCATAATTTGTGAAAAATCAGCTTTTTTATAAAATACCCAACAATATTTTTTTTCTTAAATCTGCACGGCTTTCGACTTCTAATGTGTTTGGGCTTGGGCAGTTTTTTTTTTAATTTAAATTTTTTTTTAACACATTTTTTTGAAACTTTTAACATTTTTGGTATTTTAATAAAAAAATATCTAATTGCTCCGGGGACCTAATAGAGCATTTCACCGGCTGCCCTGCAGGTATGTAATCGATAAAAAATTTATTAAACCGCCCAATCAAATATCTCGCAGTAAAACAAAATCCTGAATTTGCAAAAAAAGTGCGTTTTCACGCATAAACAGACGTTTATTTCACCCGCGGTGTTCCAAGTAAGAATACAAAGTATGGTGGGTTTGGAAGAACAATCGATTGTCTTTTGATTCTGAAAGTTTAATCAAAGTAGGTTTTGTTTAAAGTGAGAAAACAATTTTTTGAAGTTGAACTCTCGCACCACAACCCGGCGTCGTTTCTTAACGCCTCTTCGCCGAACAACACGCCACCGGCGACGATAGCTGACACGATTAGGTCCAAAGAACGAACGGAGTTTACTGCCGCTTCCTCTTCTCTGTCTTTTCAGCTTGAAGGGAAGAAACGGCGGGCATCGTGTTGATAATCGTA
The DNA here is from genome assembly GCA_013358835.2 of Ixodes persulcatus. Taxonomy (NCBI): domain Eukaryota; kingdom Metazoa; phylum Arthropoda; class Arachnida; order Ixodida; family Ixodidae; genus Ixodes; species Ixodes persulcatus. Next base: position 252,448 of record JABSTQ010010524.1, read on the forward strand.
GGTGCCGCCAGTGCGTAGCCATAGCAGGCCCGTTGTGCCCTTTGTATTTGAGGGCGGCTCCTCACACTCCGAAACGCGATGCCTAATCGACGGGCGGCATCAGCTGACATGGACTTCTCAATGCGTCAGGCGACGTGGACTTCTCCATAAATATATCTTACTTCTCCATGATAAGTAAGATATATTTATGGAAAGGTGGAATATCTTTGCCTATAAACCATACGGTATTTGGATTGCTATGTAATAAGCATCATGAATATTGGCTTGAACCAATTAAAAAAAAATAAGGAATATGTAAGAATTTTAGCATTTTTGATAGTTTTGTTACAAACTATCTTGTAGTTGCAAGTGACTGTAAAAATTCCTATTGACAGCCCTGTAGGTATACTGCATAAAAGAACAAAAAAAGGATTCAGGCCGTACAACTAAATATATTGCAGAAAAACAACTAAATTTGTGCAAAATTGCGTTTTGCCGTTTCAAGAGCCGTGAATTTTGCCTTCAGGTGGCCAAAAGGAAAATACGAAACGTGGTGAATTTTACAGAAGAGTTTATTGCCTTTTGTTCTTGAAAGTTTAAATACATTAATTTTGTTCTAAAGAGAAAAAAAAAAAAAAAAACATTTTGAAGGTGAGCTTTCGCGCCGCTACCTGGCGTAGTTTCTTGCGCCTCTTCTCTGCACAGCACGCCACCGTCGAGCCTGGCAAAGCGTGCGTCGGTGTCACGGTTTGCGCACGCAGGTAGACAGCAGGCCTTCGAGTTGTCGGGTACATCTTGGTGGGAAGAAGCTTTTTTTAACTCCTGCTGCTTTATGGATTTTCCTATTTCGACTGTTTTGCGCGGCGGTGTCCTCCTGTGGACTTCCACTGTCTTAATAGGTCTGTCCGATTCGCCTGAACTGGCTGAACTAGTTCAGCAGTGCAGGAACTGGTGCATTCGTTTCAACCGGAAGCTGCACTGCCGCTGCACTGGCGCGTTCGATTCATCCCAGTTCTGAACGAGTTCAGACCCAGTTCCTAAAAGTCTTGCATTTGCTCCGGAGTCAGTTCAGCGTCCGTGCAGAAGCAGGCGACAAGAGCAGACGGCGAAAGCAGACGACACTCCCCGTCCGTCTCTGCCGCGGTGCCATTTTTCGCAGCTCTTGCTCAAATGTCTGCGATGTTTAAAAATAACGCCGATACGGAGGTTGCATTTCCCCTCATTTATGATAATAACGTACCCGCGGTGGACGCGGAATTGAGATCATAACCGAGGGTAAGAATTTGCTTGATTATAATATTCTGAAAGCGTTTTAGGCACCTGCTCGCGTAGGTTTGGCTCCTTGTGGTAAGTGTTGCAATATTAACTCACGTAAATTGGTTCTTTCTGATGCTATGTGGGGATCCACAGTGTTGATATTCTTCCTTAGAGACATGGGAAACGTATTGCACTCTTGATAGTCCCCGCCTTCAGTTGCTCTTGGATGCATTCTGACGACTCCGATACATTGCAGAGGTCTGGGATTTAGTACATTGTCCCTCGCATTACCCGTAGCTGAGCGTAATACTGCATGCTTTGTCCGCAGGCATCTGTGGACGCCCACTAACGAGCATGGGGAAAACGCCGAGAATTTGCATTGGCATGATAGTTCCACGCAGGTCTTTCTTGAGAATCAGAATAAACGCTTCAGCTTGACGCCAAAGTTACGGTCGATAACTGTCTTGGCCAAAACGCTATCGTCAGGCCTTCGTCTTCGGCGTGACCGCTACCGACCGCGCGCTGCCGCCAGTGACTCCCGCCGCAAAATCATCCTGATGCCACAAACCTATCGTCGAAATGGGAAACTCGAGAGACTTGGAATGAATCTTCTATTGCTAAATGAATGTGAAGGACACGAACGCTTATTGAAACGACAGCAACCGAACGGCCGGTAGAAATGCAGACAGAAACAAAATTGGTGCAGAAAACGTTTTTAGTACACTCGAGTAAAAAATATGCACAGAAAACATTTTGTTTATATGCTTTAAAACTAAGGAAACGCGAACAAGCTCATCAAACAGCAAAGAATTAAATGTAGCATACAATGTGACATGAAGAATCAAGAACCAACAAATGGAGACGACACCCTGCGCTTCCGCTCGGAAAGCCGATCACAGCGCCAGTCCTAGCGCGGCGGCTGCACTGGTTCTGCGCCGCCGCTGCACGACTCCTGGACTCCTCTGAACTCGGACAGAACTAGTTCAGAACTTTCTGGCCGAATCGAACAGACCTAATATCAGCAGATGCTCAGCGCTGCCGGGCCTGAGCATCCACTAGTTAAGCTAGCTGTTTATTACGTACACATCGCAATCACTCTCTATTGTCAACGTCAGGACACTTTTTAAAACAGTAACACAAAAGCCCAGTGAACGGGCAATCTCAAACGACGAGGCGATGTTGTGTTCACAAATGCGCGCCATTGGAGGCTTTGAAACGGCAAATTCTTGCGTCGCTGAATAGTTCCGCTTTTAACCGCAATATGCGTGACGGCTAGATTTCGCGGCGATATTGTCGCGTTTCCCTTTTAGAAGTCCACGTCAGCTGATGCCGCCCGTCGATTAGGCATCGCGCTTCGGAGTGTGAGGAGCCGCAATCGGATACAAAGGGCACAACGGGCCTGCAGGTGCCTAAATACAATATTTGATTAGTTTGTCCATTGAGTTGTGCAGCATCGCACTGATAAATCAGCTCAGTTTATGTTATTGTTTACTTTTTTCTATCAAGAACACACCTGATGAGTTTCTTGCACACCAGTCAGGAACGGGGTTCGTGAACTTCAACCACAACACTTGCTGATGCTGGAAAGCTTCAGCAAGTGCTGTGAGCAGATATGTTTGGCGTGGTTGTGTTAGCACAATGTTAGTTCACTGAATGTGTATGCTCACCATCGTACGTGATGTGAGTAGTGACTTTAATATAGTGACGTTAATAACCATATTAAAAAGTCAACTAGTAAAGAAAAGCAAAATAACTATTTTAAAGTGAAGAAACTGCCTTGACTCGCTTTGTCCTGAGTGGTGCAATGCAGAGAAGCAATAACATTAATCTAGGAGCCGTTTTTGTGGATATTGTTTTAGTGATTGCGCCGAATTATTATTAGTTGTACAAATGCTTTTTAAGAAGAGATATCGTCCACGAACTTCAAAACACTGTTTCCCCTTTGACAGACTCCTGAGGAGAAGATCGGATACTTGGAACCTTAATAAGTGCAGAGGGGGTTCTGGTGCGCACATCAGAACACGTTAGGCTGGTTTGATGTGCGCACCAGAACACACCAGGCCGGTCTGATGTGCGCACCAGAACACACCAGGCCGGTCTGATGTGCGCACCAGAACACACCAGGCCGGTCTGATGTTTACACCAGCAAACACTAGGACACACCAAACCGGTCTGGTGGATTTTTCAATAGGGTTGTATTCTTACTTGGAACACCCAGGGTGAAATAAACGGCTCTTTATGCGTCAAAACGGACGTTTTGGCAAATCGAGGATTTTGTTTTACCGCGAGACATTTGATTGGGCGGTTTAAACACTTTTTTATTGATTATATACCTGCGGGGTAGCCGGGTAAAAGTTCTATTGAGTCCCCGGAAAATAAATATTTTTTAATAAAATACCAAAATGTTAAAATTTTCACAAAAAATGTGTTTTAAACAATATTTAAATAAACAAAACTGCACAAGCCCAACCACATTGCTAGTCGAAAGCCGTGCAGATTGAAGAAAAAAAATATTGTTGGGTGTTTCATAAAAAAAGCTGATTTTTTATAAATTATAGAGTGATACCTAGTTTCACGCTATTTTTATAAGTTAAAACCGCGCTCACGTCATCAAAAAAAATTTTAGTCAAATATATTTTAAGGCATGGCCACGGACCATGCGGCAAAAGGCCATGAATTTTTTTTTTTAGAAATCGAAGGTGGTCGAGCTCAACGCCTGGGATGTTTGGCATGGAATGACCCAGCAGCTTTAGCGCGCTACACGAGGGAGCAAAGGATCGTCGCTTGGGGTGAAGTGATAAGCAAGAAAGTGCTTTTCGAGGCCCATAAAGAAGAGGGTTTCTGTCAGCGGGTGTTGGGAAAACTTTCGGAAATCACAGTTGACACCGGGAATCGGGAAGGCTAACGGACGAGTTAATGAACAATTCGATTTATATCTGTTGTTAGAAGACGGCTTATTGCTTCGTTACATCCCAACGATTGATGAAGCGGAGGGTAATGAGACTCCCTTAGGGGTTGTTATTCCCAGGAGGCTACGGAAGAGGTTTATCGGGTACTTCCACGACTCGGCTCTGGCAGGTCATGGCAGTGACAGCAAGACTTTTTATAAGCTATGCCGCGCCGCGACCTGGCCGGTGATGAGGCAAGACACACTCCGGTACGCCCGGAGTTGTACAGCCTGCAAGAAAGTAAAGCCCAGAGGGAGAAGCCTCCGGGCTTGATGCGGTCGCTGGAGTGTCACTACCCGTGGGAAATCGTCGCTTGCGACATCGTTGGCCTACTGCCGAGAAGTCCGTGGGGAAACCAGTACCTCTTTGTTATTACCCGTCATTTTTCAAAGTGGGCAGAGTTTTACCCAATGATGAAGCTGGTTTCAGAGCGGATCTGGAAAAAGTTGCTAGAGATTTTCCTTCGCTTCGGCACACCCAGGTGTTTCATTAGTGATAACGCTAGTTATTTTAGTAGTAAAGCGTTTGTGGACTCCTGCTTGTCGCTGAACATAAAGCGCAAGAGGACAACACCCTACCATCCCCAAGCCAATATCACTGAGCCAGTGAATCGGAATGTCCAGTGCAAACTGATCGCGCTAATGGAGAGACACCGAGACTGGGATGAACACATTGCCGAGATGGGTTTCGCCATTCGGAATACCGTGAACAGATCGACTGGTTTCACGCTAGCGTTTCTGAAACTGGGTAAAGAGATACCGTCGCCGCTAGGGAACGGGTTACGGAGCAACCAGGGAACACCAGGACGCCCGCTTTCTAGGTATGCGGAAGAGCTAATGAACCGCTTGTCTGGGGCGTTGCACGACGCTAGAGAGAACCTCGATGCCGCAAGGATCGAGGAAGCGGCGCAGTATTACAAGAGTTATTGTCACTTGGAATTCAAAGTTCGAGACGCAGTCCCGAAAAGAACCCACTCTCTGAGCAACGCAGCTAGCAGTTTCGCTGCATCGCTTGCTCAGAGATGAGAAAGACCCTATGAGGTAAAGACGCGAATGTCGCGGCTTACTTATAGACTCGCTCGGCATGATACAAACGAGGAGTCCGTTCCAGTTCACATCGCTGACTTGAAAGGATACTACCTTCGCGATGGGGAAGATAATTAATGAAGGTTACCGCCGCCTGCACACACTGCGAGTGAAACTAAATTATTTCCGCTGTTCTAACAGTGTTCTTTCTACACAGAATGCCTCCATGGAGGGACCGCCGCGGAAGGCGCCACCCAGGAGGCCCACCAGATTGGAACACGGGCTACTCCGTTTTCCAATCAGCTCGGGATGACTGATCATGGAGGCGACGACACCGGGCATGGCCAAACGACGGACCTGGGCAACGCCGTATGGGCTCAGCGGGCTCCGCGATCCCGGCAGTCGGGGGAACCTGCCTGACAGCGGTAACGCCTTCGCTGCATGCACGGGACAAGCCCGTCCGCAGCCACATCGCGGCACGGGGCAAGCCCGTACGCGGCAACACCGCGGCACGGGGTAGGCCTGTCCGCGGCTTTCTCCTCCGCAGAACGGGGAAGGCCCGTCTGCAATGGGGGGACCTGCCTGGAGTAGGCCCCCCTGCCACACCGTGGCCACGTGGACGATGTGTGGGGAAGCAGCGGCCATCCACTTCGTCTCTCGCCGGCGTTGGAAACATCAACCAAGACCAACACCCGGACAGCCCGACTACGAAGTCGCCCACCGGTTTCGTGGTCACACGCGGCCGTTGGTGCCACTCATTTTGGGGCCGGACGCTTTCTGGCTGTGCGACGTCCCAATCATACACCTAAAAATGCACGAAGCAGGTCAACTCCATCACAACCTACTGGAGGTTCTCTCTCTCCCTGACAGCATGATGGCAGTGGTGCAGCTGTTGAGAAGAGACCGCACAGACCTTCTAACACCCGCTGCCTTGCCCCCCATCCAGTCAGTCCTGCTTCCCGAAAACCCTGCCGCCGCACCAGTCGCCGTGGCCGCCGCCGTCGAACCCGCTGCCACAACGGCCCCTACCACATCTGCCGCTTCCACCTCTTCCGGCCCAATCCATGAGACTGTTGTCGTCCAGCAGCCCCCTCCGTTCACTCCGACTTTCGACGACGACATTATGGACGAGGAGGGACAAGACAAACCATCAAGATCATCCACCGACGACGACATCATGGCTGAGGTGGAAGGACTCCTCGGCAAGACTCGTGAGTCCCCTACCACCCGAGGCCCCCCGACCCTTGGTGAAAAGTGGTTCAAAATCAGTATCCTGAATGTATACTAATAGTGTACTTCGCGTGTGTACTGAAATTGTACTAGTTTTACACTTTTATGAAACAAAATAGTATACTTTTAGTACACCGCTAGTACACATGTAGTATAATATAAGTGCACATTGAGTGTACTTCTAGTATAAAACAAGATTACTTTAGTACACTACATGTTTGCTTTTAGTGTACTAAATGTACACTACCAGTACATATATACACGGTGTCCCAGATAACTTGCACTAAACTTTAAAAAGAACCGGGGCGTTCAGCGGGAGTGAAACAAACTATACGCTGTTAGCAAGTCTCTTGCGAAAGTGCACGGGATTTTTTTAGCGCGCCGAATTATTTAATTAAGACTAACCAGCGAACGTTTTCCATCTTCGTTTAAAAGCCGAGGTGTGAATTGGAAAGTTGTAGAGCGCATTAAAAAGCACCCAATTAAACCATTTTCAACAATGTGCACTTTGCATGCTCCTTTTTCATAGACTTCATAAAACGCCCGCGAAATACAAGAGATACCGCGTGACAACTCACTTCCCCAATAGCGGCGCGTGGGCGCGCCGCGATAGTGCGTTCTTTGAAGGCCAGAAAAAAGCACGAAAGCGTAGCATGTTGCAAACACTTTAATTGGGTGTTTCTCAATGCGCCCTGAAACTTTCCAATTGACATCTCGGCCGTTAAAAGAATATTTAAAAGGTTAGCTAATTAATATTAGTTATTTACATAACCAGGCGCATTAAAAAAAATATGTGCACTTTCGCAAGACGCTTGCTCACTACAGAGAATTGATTTCACTCCTGCAGAGTGTTACGGTGTTTTTTAAGCATGGTGCAAGTTATCTGGGACGCCGTGTATGTCAGGCGTTCTGAATGGAAAGAACGGTCTAAAATTGGCCAGACAAATCGGCGCCTGCATTAAATAAACTGACTTTTCAAAGGTGCTTTTTTGAACGGCTGGATTCCAACTTGTGAAATGTCATGACATATAGCTGCATTCTCGTGAAATGTTAAGAAACGCCGTTGACAACTTAATTGATGATAATGCGGAGGTGCCACCATCGGAAAATGCACTCTTAAAAATGAGTAAGGAAATTTACGAGGAAAGTCTTGGTTGCTCGATTTCCAAATATTCATTGTAAAAATGACGTACAATCATGTTATGAAATTATGTGGGAAAAGTTGTAAAAAAACGGACCCTCATTTTTAAGTTGCGAGCATAGACGTGAAAATGACAATTTAATCATTTGGAAATCTTCCCTCTTGAAAATAATGTACTTCCCTTTTTCCAACATTGACTAGGAAAGTCGTCATTTCGATTTGCGGCTATGTACGTGAAAATTGAGAGGAAATCCTTGGCAGCTCTATTTCAAAACATTCCTTGTGGAACTGATGTACCAGTGTCTTCTGAAACAGTGAGAAAAGCCATAAAGAAAAGATGCATTGCATTTTTCAACTGAAAGTATGTACGAGGGGTGTTCATAAAGTTCGTATTATCGGCACAAAAAATTAAAGGAAACGGAACAAAACAGGCATCAACATGACCGCGCGTCCCTCTAGTTTCCGCACAGTATAAACATCGCATGCTATAGTAGCTCGGAACGCCGCTAGGGAGACGAAACAAAAATGGCACCGCCCGTCGGTGCCAAGCACATGCAATTATCCGTTTTTTTTTTTTTTTTTTTTTTTTTATTTGAAGGGAAGCAATGCCAAAAATATTCATTCCAATCTGGGAGCGTTGTTCGGGGACAACGTCCCAGTTTCCGACCCTTTTGGTTAAATGACACAGACGCTTCTAGTGTGGCCAAATAAAAGGGAAGCATTTCAAGGATGGCGACCAAGTGATTGCAAAAGTAGAGCGATTCCTGAACACTAAAAACGAGGAGTTATATAACAATGGCCTCCGGCATGTGGTGCATCGCTGGAAAAAGTGGGTAACTTTTGGTGGAGAACAAGTAGAGAAAGCCTCAACTCCTACTCGAGTTTCATTGCTGAATCTCTATAGACCTTTTCATCTCAGTAGTTACCCGACCGGCGGATAGAGGGCGCTGGCGCACTCGCCACCATTGGGTGGCTTCAATTTGATTGGTTTCGGTTTCAGGGCGCTCGGTGCTGTGTTTATCTGTTATGTCAGTTTCGCATAATTTCGTGATACAAAATTGCCCGTTATAGCACACTACTGATAAAACTGTGGTACTGAGCCAATTTGAGAACCACGAAGTGTTTTAGGTTCATATTCGCGGACTTTTTTACGGACACTTTCGGTGCCTCTGGTCATGTTCGTCGTTAATTTCGATCAGGTTCGGCGGCGAAACGACTGTGATGCACAAGGAGGATTCCAATCGTCTACGGCCGTAACCACTGACCTTAGTTTTCATAGAAATGAACTAATGAAGAGACTGAGTAGATGTATAGTAAAAATGCAGGTCAACAACCTGATTAAAAACCTCCTGAATCGCGAAAAACACATGAAGTGGCCAGTTCGCTGCTCACTGATTTTCGCGGACACCAACTTTTTGTGAACTTCAGAGACTCGAAATGTATCCTACAACAACGAAGATATTCTAAGAAATATGTGATATTGTCTCGGGCTGTTTTCTTTAAAGAAATTAAGTACTCGAGAAATATTTCGATAGTCCGTCCTATGTCACGTTGGAAATTCCTTTAGCTATTGACCCTGCTAAAGTACGTATTAACAGCATTTCACAACGTTGGCGTTAGAAAATGAGCTATTTGTTTTACTGACATTTGATTATGACGTGCTTGGCACATTATGACATGAGATAAGTTACAGGCGCCTCAATTGAAGTCTGAAATGTTGTTTTTGTATAAACTTTGCCAAATAAAATTAAAGGGTCTGAGAGAAGTGACCTCCCGTACGTTTGGCTGAATTCCAATGCTAGGCACGACTTCATGAACCTGTATAGACAGATCTCCATTGAAACTGATGCGATCTAGAATCAACAACGCGGAAATCGGGTGATCTCTATATAGATGGCTTCTTTTCGGCATAACACAATGTGAGCCGTAGGCACTCTCAAACTGCCTGTGACAGATTTTTTTTTTTTCACAGGGGTTTTTGTGTTAAAATAATTAACATAAATAAATTAAATTTTTGTGTTAAAAATGTTAACACCCTTTAATGACTGCAGATATGGGACCGACCATAGTGTACAGTTTGTCTAAATTCATAAATAAATCAAGCAAACGCTTATATTGCAAAAACCATTAAGAACGTCTAGCAGATTTAGGTGTAATGTCGTGAACAAACAAATCGCCTGATGTGAACGGTACCATTATCCCGAGAATCAGATAAAATCTGAGTTAAACGTTCGTTACTTATATATCTTATATATCCTATTCAATCAAAAACAACTATTTTAATTTTGTTGTGAAGGCAAGGCAGGAGACTTTCAGGAAACACACATAGCTTCATATATGCTGAGTATTTTGGCCACATTCCTTAGATCCTAAATGCGTGGTTATACATATACATTGCACTATACTTATTTCGAATATTCCACCACTATCACTGAGCAAACTCAGTTGTCATAAATAATTGGGCTCAATATTCGCCAGGGCTGACGCTGATTCCTGTACCTCCTCCCTTTTCACACGTATCCGGTACGCCGGCGGTTAAAATAGTACAAATATGTTGCAAAATTAACTGCAGATGTTGTCGTGCACATTATTATGGCATGCAATTAAGTTGTAAATGTGAGCATCAGGCGGCGATTTACAGCAAGGCGAGAAACGCGGTGAAAAGCGACGAAAAACGCGAATGCAACACCTTCGGCAAGGCGCGGAGGGGAGAGTAGAGCGACGAGTTGAAGCCACCTTATGGCGGCCGCGTCACGTGATTCCAAGATGGCAGCGCCCATGCGACGGAGGCTGAAAAGGTCTATTCTTTCGTGACAATAATACGAACTTTATGAACGCCCCTCGTATGTGTAGCATACAAAAATTATGATCAGTGTACTTCAGGTAATTGATAAAACAGAAATTGAAATCCTACTTATCACTTTATTCAAGTTTCCGAGCCTGCCTCACTGTACGCTTTCCTTTGTGATGATGGTGTGCCATTACATCCTGCGCAAAAAGAGAAGAGAAAATTACCCTATGCCACCCTATGATAGAACATCACATAACTCGCTCAAACGAACACTATGTGAGGAAGGAAAGATAGTAACAACTTCATCCTGACACAAGGGTTAGATAAATCGGACAATAGCATTTCTGAAACCTGGTATGTCAGAAAATGATGGTGTGCCTTCTTTGCATGCCCAGGGTTATGCTACAGGTAATAGCGTTCATTGCAGGGCACAACATTTATCACCTCAAACCTTAAGCACCATAAAGAAAATGTGTGACAAACAATATCCTTTTCCAGATTCAAGGTTGCAGCTGCTACAATTAAAGCAGATATGGATTGATGAAGGCCACAACGAAAACATCCGTGAATGGTCATTTTCAGGGCTGTGCTAATATTCAAATTTTATTTTAGAAGTTTAGTATAATACGGTATTCGGTATTGGTTTCAAGATTAAATTCTACTACTGTAAACGACTTAATGTTTGAGAAGGCTTAGTTTTTTGCGAGTTTATAAAAATTACTTAAAATTGGTCGTGCACAAAAGTAACCCCATGGATACGAATGCATTCAACATTACTCCTGATTGCGAAATTTTGTACCTGCAAAGTATTCAAAAAACTAACACTTCATAAAATGTATGAAATATCGAGCTCGCGAAAATAAAGTCGTTTATGCCATTCAAACCTTTCAAAGCGCTCGCAAAGTCACCATTGCGATGGATTTGTTTTGTTCAGTGCGCTTCTCCGCATGTGCCAGTGCGCTGCAGATAATAGTTCTGGATCAAATCCCAAGAATAAGGCATTTGAACGTGGGACATGCGCACACTTGATATACGAGAATCTCAAAATTTTCACATCGAATGGCTTCCTAGGAGACTTCTCGGGTCCGCATGCATTGTTACTCCGCAACAAGCAGGCTCTCTTGGGATGACAAGAAAAAACCCAGCGCACTGAACGCTGTTCGAACCAGCACTCGGGAGAGTTGAAAAGCCTGTCAAGCGCTCACTTCCGGACCAAGCCGCTTACTTCCGGTGGCTTCATACCTGTCTGCTCGATGAACCATCCAGTCATCCGTAATCATGCATGGGTAAATTACTTCCAAAATGTAATTTAATTACAATTACAATTACTTTGCGTCAAAAGTAGGTCAACTACAATTACAATTACTACTACGTGAAAAGTAAATAATTACAATTACAAATTACTTTTAAAAAGTAATGCAATTACTTTAAGATTACTTATTTCTGAGAGCAACCCGACTTGGGCCATATAATTTGAAACGAGTTGTATAGCATGCAACGTATTGATTTGTTAGTTCCTTACCCCAATGTTTCAAGAGGCTTAAGCATCGCTACATAAATGAAACATACTCTACTTTCCTTTTATGAATTTTGTTAAATTCATGATAGAACTTGAGAGTTTGGGGCAATGAAGTACTAGGTTCTTATATTTTTAATAAATATTAATAAGTTAGTTCATATGCCTCAAAAACGCTGAGATAGCTAAAGAGAGAAAATTGGGTTGACAGACTTTTTTTGTTAGCCAGGCAAATAAAAATGCGACATTTATTCATATATGAATATTTTACAAGTGTTATTATAAATCTAAAATCCTTAAAGTTCACAAGCACACACGTATGCTGGATGTATCAAGCTAGATCCTCTAAAGGATTTCTTCCGAGTGATTCTGAACATTCAAAAACTGTTAAACGAGGAGTTGCTACTACCGCTCTTGTCGCGGCACTACAAAAATCTTGCCCCCATAGGTTTGAGCGCAGTTTCCAAACACAAATCTTTAGGCTTCACGACTCCGGATACACGTGCACACTCCTCGTACCTGTTTGTGAAAACATCTGCAAGCAAGTACGACGCAAACCAAGGGAGACTGCACAACCACCAAAAAAGAAGCCTCCTAAACCTCTAGTTGTGTTGCCATATATCCACGGGGTTACACATCGCCTGAAAAAGATCGCGGGCCGACTTGGATTACAAATCGTTTTCTCAGCGCCCAAAAAGGCATATGCCATGTGCCGCAAGGTTAACGGTGAGGCCGACAACAACGAAAAGAACACGTGCGGCACCGCACACAGGACTCAATACGCCCCATGTGAAAGCGCTGTTGTTTACAACATTCCGCTGTCATGTGGGAAATGTTACATAGGACAAACTGGGCGCTGTGTCAATGACCGCACCAGAGAACACGCCGCCTCCGTGCGCACAATTGCAGCAGCCAGCCATCTTCCAGCGCATTGTCGCGAATGCCAATGTGCCCCCTTTTTCTCTAACATCACCATCATGGCTAGACACAAAAAACAGATCGCAAGGGAAATCCTAGAGTCCCTAGCCATTGAAGAGAAGAAGGAAGATTGTGTAAGCACTGCCTCCATTGTGCTACATGCAAAAGAAAAGAAGTATTTGCAGGAAACACCTCCTGTGTAAATTAGTCTGCATGAGCCCACAGAAGACGTCACCTCTGGGGATGCAAGGATTTTCAAACTGATGTGTAGAAGACGAGGGACAAATATTTCATCTAGGCAGTATTGAAAGTCGACGAAGAAAAGAAGTTATCCTTTAAATGAAAGTCGACGAAGAAAAGATGTTATTCAGTAAATGGTTGTTAGTCCAGCGGTTCAGTGGTGAGGCTTAATTTATGATGAGCACTTATTTTTAGATAACTTCGAGCTTTTAGAGAAAAGATTCAATATAATGGGTGGGACATAAACGGCTGCTACACCCTAAGAAATGCCTGCGCGTTACCTTACCCGCAAAACAAGCAAAGAGCATATCTCTGCGATCTACGAAATCAGCTCGGCGAATGATGAGGCGAACATCCGTTTAGACCTCAAAATTAAGTCTGCGCTGTGGCATTACGCAATGCAAGCATGACGCTTTGCATTGCGTAATGCCACAGCGCAGACTGCATTTTTAGGTCTAAACGGATGTTCCACCTCATCATTCGCCGAGCTGATTTCGTAGATCGCAGAGATTGGCTCTTTGAGTGTTTTGCAGGTAAGTAGACGCGCAGGCATTTTTTAGAGTGTATGAACTATCCTATACATTTACACATTACCTGATTTCATAAAAGCACTAGAACAGGGTAAAGCTGTACGCCATCAATTACAAATCTGTAACGAGTTAAAAGTTGGTATTTATTTAATTTATTGCTATTGGCTATTATTTTTGACAGAAAGAATAACTGGGCGAGTTAATACGTTGGTAGTCTTTCAACTCCATCGAATATTCAGGTTCTTCTCGCATTTGTTCGTGCTTTTGTTTTTTCTAACTGTTCTGTTTTTTTTTTTGTAGCGGCTTTCGCCGCCACTGAAAATCGTGACATCCAAACTCACATTATTTACATCACACAATCGTAAACTTGGAAAGCGTGCCGCTTCGGCATACGCAAAGAGACCGCGCGTCTCTACGGCACAGGCATCACCACAAGCAAGAAATCATGCTGCTCGGTCTTGTAGCGTTTTTCTCGCTCCCTCTTTATGAAACAAATCGTTGGCGAGAGGCTGTTGGGACCTCAGGTCAGAACTATCATGACCTGTGATTGCTTGATCTGCCGTCAGACTGCACTTGAACGCTCCGCAAAATCGTCGTCGAGCGAGCGTCGTAGGACTGCACCCAGAACAGGCCTTCGGCTGGCCCTCGGTTCCGCCGCACGCGAATCTTTCTCACTCCGTGGAGAGAGCCATATTGTTTTGAAGAAGATACGCTCATTTCAAGTAACGAAATAACACCGGGTAGAGCATAGTTAGAATCAAGCATAGCTTAGCAAGCACACGGTACACGACAAAGATTGAAACAGCGGCGCACTTCGCAGAAACATAGGAAACTTCCTCACCGGCGCTTGCACCAGTCGGCCATGACTGTCCGCTACTTATTTGCGTTGGTAGGACGCAGCGTCTCCAAGCTTTCAGTAATCGCTTGCTATTCTCGAACACTGGATTCGTAAGTAAGATATCTAAAATATCCGCTAAAACGGCTAAAACGTAAAAAGGAAGCGACGCTCGAAGCCTCCGGAACTCCAACAACGGCCGAACGGAAGCTGATTGCAATAGTCAACCGGCGATACAGTTTGGCACTACACGTTGCGCCATCTAGCCGCTGCAAAATAAACTGGGTAGGCCAGGCCGACGCGGGTCGCGGGGGCTTCAGGCGGGCGCATTCAGAAACCACGTGTGAATGTGGCGTTTCGGATAGGCGTGAGCTTTTTTGGAACCGTTTTTCGTAAAGGGTGAACTTACTAAAGCAGACACGCATGTTTACAAAAATAAAGTTCCTATTCGATTAATTAAACAAAAGGTTCAATATCGAGAGCCCTGAATATATTTCGCCCGCACTTCGAAATTATTCCATGCGAAGTTATCTTTGTAAAACACTCAAAGAATCCAACTGTCGGATTAATGCATTAAGTACTATTTTTTTTTTCAGGGACTGTTCACGACTGAAATTGAATACCGACCGATAGAATAACAGCATCACCAGAGTCGTCCTTCATAAATAAACTCCGCACGTTTTGTGATTCTAGTATCTGATGTTCCTTTATTCATTTTTACTATGAAGATACTCTTTGCATAACGCTGTGTTTTTCACATGTTGAGCCATTTATTTGTTTTAGATCAACTAGAAATAATATCCTCGTGCTTGTAACCCGCTGTATTTTGATGATTTTCTTAGTGTACAATATGTTGTAAACCACTCCTACCACGTCAACTGAAAGAATAAGACAGTAGTATGAATAAATAAATAAATAAATAAATAAATATTGAACCAAGTATGCTGCTTTAAATTTGCTATTTTTGTGAGCGGATTTTGGTTTCGCGAAAGGTTTACCACTCGTGCGTGATGTGCGGTTGACGAAGGAATGGTGACTCGGGCAATATCAAAGGTAAGACGTAAAGGGCGCAAAGTAACTGGGTGCCGGTTGTCTCCATTTAACCTCCCAGTGCTGACGATGAGAACTTTCAGTGACTGCTTTCAAAACGCAAGTTTTTTTACCGGCAGGGGAAAGCCTGCTTCGGTAATAAATACATTTCGCGGAAAGCTCGTGTTATGCTTTCATTTCCTGCTTCTCTCGCACCGTACAATAGACGTAGAGTCCTTCTTAAGCCTTATTCAACTCGATTTGCTCGATTCGGGGCCGCCACAATGAGATGCAGGCGAAGGAGAAGCTTTGCTCCCCTGCTTTCAAAACGAAAGTTTCTCCCTTCTTAAAGGAATATAGGTTACAAAAGCGTTCCTCCGTATAGAGGGAACTATAGTGACCCCTTTTTTTTCTAAAGAGTGTACTTTTTTCATAGTAAGTGTTACCAAACAGCGATCACCAAAAATATTTGCTTTACGTCGTACGTTGAGACTTCACTGACGGAGTCGATGGATGCATAAATGAGGTCTAAGCGAGCGTAGGCAGCTGATTGAAAAAGAGTAAAGCGAAAATCTGTTTTAGCATGCCTTAGTTGCGCGACGTATTCAAAGTTAAATTCGTTTAGTAGATTCTTCAGAAGATTTACACTCTTATTTATGTGCGGTCTAGCCGATGTTGTGTCCTTATTGCTGCACACAGAACTGCAGTCTGCTGCAAGTACAACGACTTTCTCGCAGTTCAATTACGTCTGCAAACTCGGAAAACAAAACAAAAAAAAACGAACTCCCTCCTCAACCCGGCTTGGAGCTTATATGCACACCACTCTTTACTCCTGGTTGTACGAATCGAAATCGCACGTTATAAAACGGCCGTAACCGTCCGTGACTGAGTTTGATACACGAAGGCCAACGGCTTTCAAGATAAATATTTAAAACAAACTGCGGAAAATCGTACTGCTTGATAAACACACACTTCGTACCGCTTAACGAAAGGCCTTGGGGCAGGCTCAATATCGTCATGATTCTCCGTTTTAGTTTCCTGTATACAAACAATATCAAGGTTTTCTGCGCTCAGCGAACGTTTTAGCTGATACTGCTTTTTTCTAGCACTAAGGACACGAACATATAGATTTGCTATAAGGGTGGGATCTAGCAGCTCGGTCGTATTAGCTTTTGATTAATAGTGCTTCGCAGGAAAAGGGAAAGGTGCACTTTTTCGAGGATAACAACGCAAATTGAACTGCGCAGGGCACGGGTTCGAAGAGAGCATCAACCTGGAAACTCACTTTGAACCTTTTTGCTCTGCTCTGCTGACATCCGGCTTTTTTTCGTACCAGCGGAGTTCCCTGGCTGTCATGTGCCGTGCGCGTCGTGCGCGTCGTCCTCTGTGACCACCAGGGGGACTTGCTTAAAGGGCCGCTTTCCTGCCTGGCCCGCCTCATTGTCGTTGTCCGTTGGGTCCATGAGTGCGTCGTCCTCTTCGGAGTCGTACCCAGCACCTTAGTCCAATGCCTTTGTTGTTCCCTTGCCTGACTCCTTGCTTCCTTCAGGTTGCGGTGTAGGCCTTTTCTACAGCCAAGCTGGCGTCAGACATCGACCCTTCGGTTGGCTATGGGGATGATTCGTTCCTGTCACACTCAGCGAGGGACGGATGGATGCCTTGCTTCAGTGGTGGGCTTCTCTACAAATGGGATTCTGGCCGCTGCGTCTTCTGCTTCCGTCTCGTTCATCATTAAGTCGCTCACGTCGTTGGTTTGATGTTCTTGCGCGACGGCGGTGTACGTTTTGACACAGTTCTTGCTTGCGTGCCCGTTTCTATGGCACTCGGCGCAACGCTGAACCCGACAGTCGCGCCGAATGTGGCCAGTTCGCTGGCACCGCAGGCACAGAGGCTCCCTTCCGGTTACCACAAAAAGACTTTGCAGCGCTCAATCCGGAACTCATGAAGGATGCCATTGACTGTTAGTCAGGCTTCAAGGGCAAGCAGCGTGTTGTACTCGACGCTTTCAAACCCTTCCTCGCGAAAGGGGTCACCACTGATATCAGTCACCTTGCCAAAGCGTTGGAATTCCCGACGTACCTGAAAGTTTGGCACGTCGTAGGGACTTAATGCAGCTTGACCTTCACTTCCGTTTAGGTATGGTTTACCACGAGGCAACGCCCCCTTTTTAATTGAAGCTTCTCGGCGCCCACCAGCCGCTGCTTTGCTGTCAGCGAGTGCAGACGAAACATCCAAACGTGATTCATTTGGTGGGCCCTGGCCGACGCTAGCTCCTGCAGAACGCTGAACCTTTCCAGCTCTTGGCGGGAGTCTTGAATCTTTTTAGGATCTGTTTAGAACGTCGCAGTGCAAAAAGACATCATTGTTCGCAAGATAACCAGTCGGCAGGGATGGCAGGATGACCTTGTATTCGTCAGCCCTTTGCTAAACAGAAGAATCGCGGCCAGACACGGCCGTTATCTTTGCTCCGTCGGAACTCATGATTTCCCGTCCGAAGCGCTCGAAAGCCGAACGCTTAATCCCTGACATAAATAGGAGTTATACATCAGTTGAGCAAACGGGTTTTAACAGCTGCCACCAGTCTAACACCAGCAAGGGTGAACGGCGTGCATTTTAATCCGGTCAGCAAGATGATGATGCAAATATTGCAACTGTATTGCAAACAGAACTGCCAGGACCAGGGATTATTATCGCTATTCTTGTCCAGCTCGCTTGCACCTTTGCATATTTTGCATTATCATAATAACTTTAAAATGCAGACCGTTCACCATTATTGGTGTTAGACTGGTGGCAGCTGTTGAAACACGTTTGCTCTACTGACGTGTAACTTCTGGTTAGCTCAGTTGGTAGAGCGCTCCACCTGAAACGGAGAGGTCCCTGGTTTCATACCATGACCAGGCAGGTTTTTTCAGTCGTGCACCGGTCACCTAACTGTATTTGGAGATGTGTATTCGTCCTCTGTCCACCTTGTTCTCCTTCTCCAGGGAATATTACTGTTATTCTTGTCCAGCTCGCTTGCACCTTTGCATTAATTGCGCTCTCATCATAAAACATGTGTCGTTCAGAAAGCCGGCAGTAACCGACCCTAACCGTCTTAAATATATATGCAATTTTGATGAACAAAAGAATGCGCCGCACCAAGGCACGTATTAAAATCACGTATATTTTTATGTTTTATTATTAATATTATTATTATCATCACCATCATCATCATCATCGTCATCATCACACCAAAGTGTGCCAGTACAGACACCAATCGTT
Organism: Ixodes persulcatus; assembly: GCA_013358835.2. Taxonomy (NCBI): domain Eukaryota; kingdom Metazoa; phylum Arthropoda; class Arachnida; order Ixodida; family Ixodidae; genus Ixodes; species Ixodes persulcatus. The sequence continues at coordinate 271,148 of JABSTQ010010524.1, forward strand.
AATTCCTGGAAACTAAAATCAACACTGTGGGCACATATATGTGTATAAAAGGGATCGTTCAGTGTTTACCTACATTTACGTACGGCACCGGTGCTCAAATGGAACCCGATGCCCAGGGAAAACCGTTCCTCCCGGCGTCCCATCCCGAGGCCGACGGTTAGCGGCAACAGCCTTTGCCGCGCAAGGGTTAGGCAACGCTATGTCAAACATGATTATCCCAGTATCCAACACTCTTTAATGGGAAACATGGGTCGCCAATGTCGCGTTGTGGTCGAGAGGGCTGCGGGCGCACGAGGCCCGCGATGCCCGCCGACCGGAGAGTCATGGGAAACGCGCGCGCCTCATCGCAGTCGGGCGCTCGGACACACATGTGTACGGCCCGATCTGATACCCAGTTGTTATCACATTTTCGGTACCATAAAAAAAGCTACGTAGACGCCATTTTGTGGTCATTCATGAGCTGCAAGATGCCTAATTACTAGACGGGGGTGCGATCCCTATCCGAAATGTGTTTTTTTTTTTTTTTGGAGGGCATGGAAACACCGCTCCAAGGTGGTGCAAGTGCATTCTGCTTCAGAGGGAGTATGTACAAAAGGCTGAAATATCTAATACAGTGCAAATTCATATTGTACGCCCCTTGTACGTACAGCCTTTGCCGAAAGTCCAGGACCGGCTTGCTACAAACGGCATATTAGCTGAGACTGTGTGAAAGACAGCCTGCCAAGCCTGGGGCGCGCGGGCGCTTGAGACTCAACTTGGGACGGCACTACAGTAGCGCAAGCTTTTGCAGTGCTTTCTTTTGCTCTGTTTCAGCTGAAGCAGGAGACACATGAGCGATGAAACTGCGCGCCTAGCGGCGCTCAGGAAGACGCACCACCCGGACATGCGCGACGATATTCGTGGATCCAAGAAACATGCACGCAAAAGCCCGTCACGCGACACACATAGTTGCTGGGCCACTATTGGCACCGAAAGTAGAGCGACAAGCAGAAATTTAATTTAAAACGCACTATTTATGCCCAAAACGTAAATTAAAACGTTCAGAATAAAAAAAAAAATGAAATAAAATGGGCGCATACGTTATTGTGCTACCATTATATTACTATTGAAGTAAAAATGTCAAAGAAAACATTATCGCAAAAGGTATGTTCACAACACTAGCAACCCCGTGTTTGCTTTTCTTTTCTACCCGATCAAGTTGAAATAAAAACAAAATATCGAAGTAATTTTAAGGAATAATATAAACATTCATTTAAAAATGCAAATGCAACGTGTTCAACTTCGCTGAGACAACTGGAGGCGCACGGCGTGTCACTCCTGAGGAAAACAGACCGCAGAAAGTAGACGGAACCCTGAACGCCGCTACGAAGGCGTTCAGGGCGTTCAGGGGTGCAAAGAGGCCCAGATTGAACAGAAAGGGCTAGCGGAAATCGCTTGTATGAGACACGCCCAGTCTTCATGATAGACTTGGTGCTTTGGTTCGAAAGTACCCGGAGATGTTTTATGGACATGATACAAAGGAAGTCAGATCGAATGCAATAATTGGGCTATGACCGTCACATTGAAATGAGTAGTGACAAAGCGTTATCCCCGAGCATCATACAAACAATATGCATGGGAGTAAATACCTGCAAATTCAATCCAAAATACTAACTTAGCAGAGAAAGTCCGTAACACAACACGTTTCTTCGTCTCCCGGCATCATCTAATGGTTGGCTCGATACACCTGATGACGCCAAAGGTCCCTCTGCTACATAGTGCACCGCCTCGTCATCCTTACCACACCCCTCGCGTTTCCTCCTTAATATTCTGTGGAAATAACTTTCCGGCAAACAGATTTCCCACCTGAAGTCAAACCACCAACACCAAACCAATCTTGCTCGGAGTCAGACCGCCACTTCTCGGCACCATCGTTGTTGTTCGTGAAGACCCGCCTGTTGATAGTTGAGAAAGTGATTTCACAAAACCTTCCGTGTCACCCATGGGACTTCGAAAAACTTCGCAGACGACTAGAACGTTCCCACGAGAGCGTTCGAGCCGCACACAGCATCGAATCCCAACCGAACCGATGAAACAAACGGTCGCCATATTGCCGCCCGCAGGGCCGAGAAAGCAACGCTCGGTCACCGACATCTAGAAGATTCGCTTTCATTCTCGCACCAGACGTAGCTTTCCACCTGCTTTGTTGTTCTCGAAAGTGCCAGTTCATCCACGCTCCAAGCGCGCGACACTCGAGCCTTCTTTGCCGAACTTTCGAGATAGTGACGCACGGTAGATAAGCAGCTACCCGCGACCTTGTCGAGTCAGTCTCACTCGCGCTCTGTTTTGCCGCCGAATCGCCGCCTGCTTTTCTGCAGCCTCGACGCTCTTTCGTTATTTATTTTTGGTTGGCACAAGTTCGCCCATTAAACCTTTATTTTTCAGTTCACTGCTCGTCTTCGTGTCACCTCCGTTCGTGACATTTCTGGTGGAGGTGCGGGGTACTTGCGGTGGTCGTCTGGCCATGGCTGCGTAGGTCAGCGTCGGTTCCTCGGAGGCTGGCACGTCGACTGGAGGTTCAGGCTGCAAGGCCCGCTGTACCTCGTCGCGTACAATCTCGGCGACTGACAGCGACGCCGGACGCTCAGCAGCGGCGAGCAGCTTTCGTAGCTCCTCTCGGACGACGTCTCGAATGATGTCGCGAATGTCCCGGGTATGGGCGCCGATGTCGTCATGAAGCAGCGTGGAGGCAACGACGCCGGGATGTCGTTGGTAGTAGGAGGCGCGTGCTTGGAGGGCGCGCTCCATGTTCGTTGCCTCCGTGACGAACGCTTCGACTGTTGCCGGTGGGTTGCGGACCAGGCCTCCAAAGATGTCGGCCCTCACCCCGCGCATGAGGACACGCAGCTTCTTGTCGTCGGCGGCTTGTGGGTCGGCACGCGCGCTCAGACGCAGGACGTCTTGAACGAAGCTGGTGACACTTTCGTTGGGGCCTTGCGTCCTTGTCCGAAGGAGGTCCTCGGCTCTCTCCCTTCGGTGCTGACTGGCGAACGTCCCTCGGAGCTCTTCTTTCAGCTGGTTCCATGATGTTATCGAGGTTTCATGATTCTCGAACCAGTATCGCGCTGTGTCCTCGAGGGAAAAATAAACGTTTTGCAGGCGCTGTTCGGGAGTCCATTGGTTGTGCAGCGCCACCCGTTCGTATTGCTGCAACCAGTCTTCGACGTCTTCGTAGATCTCGCCGTGGAAGGACGTCGGCGTACGAGGGGCGACGGGCAGGTAGACGACGGGGCCGGCGGTCGGGGTCTGCAACGACTGGGGGTTCATTGTCGGCTTCGTCGACTGGTTGGTCTTCTTCGGAAGTAGATCGAATTCTGGGGTCAACCCTTGATCACGGCGGCTTCCTCGGGTCTCGGTCGTCTCCACGTACGGTCTTCTTAAGCCGGGGACTCGACTTGTGCTGCGAAGCCTCAGAGGGGTACGCTTTATGGGCTGGGTTTACCCCGCACCTCTACCAGAAATGTCACGAACGGAGGTGACACGAAGACGAGCAGTGAACTGAAAAATAAAGGTTTAATGGGCGAACTTGTGCCAACCAAAAATAAGTAAGGAAAGAGCGTCGTTCCTACGCGCTGACTAGGTTTCTACCGTCGAAAAGTCGCTTTGCTTTCATATTGTCAAGTTCCCCGCCAAGCTACGGCGCCACCACGACGTGACCCTCCAGCGCCGCAGTACTCCCATCGACGCGAAGAACGGCAGCACGTCCGACCAGAGCGACCCTCGCCACGAAAAACCGACGTGTGGCGAACGGTTGACCGACGCCCGCTTTGTTACCATTGCGGGGAAGCCGACCATGTCTACCGCCGTTGCCCGTACCGGCAGCTGGGCTACGCGGCTTCCACCCCGACGACCCGCGACCACGCTACGGCGAGCGACCCCCGAGACATCGACGAATACCTCCGCCGGTCGCCATCCCCGGGGCCGTCTACCTGTCGCGGTTTCCGATCGCCGTCACCCCACCGCCCAGCGTCGCCTCTACGCAGATCCCGCCGTGAGAGCCTGTCGCCCCTCGCCCCTCGTCGGGAAAACTAAGTGCGGCAATGCCGGGAGGTGGTATTGCCGATGACGAACGACGCCAATATCCTCCACAAACGTCGGAGGGCTCCCACACTAGCGACGAGACGGATAGGAACGACGGTTCTGCGACGGTGTCGAATAACCTCGACGTTACCATCGACGGCCACGACGCGAAGGCACTCGTCGACACCGGAGCAGACTATTCCGTTTTAAGTGGGAAGCTCTCTCGCCGTCTTCGGAAAGTGATGACGCCGTGGGATGGCCCGAAAATACGAACCGCCGGCGGACATCTCATCACACCAGTGGGAAGGTGTACTGCGCGCGTGCACATCCACGGAGAGACCTGTCCTGTGAAATTCGTCGTCCTCAAAGACTGTTCGAGAGACGTCATCCTTGGCATGGACTTCCTCTGTGAGTACGGTGCGGTAATCGACCTTGGAGCAAACAGGTTGACGCTGCGAAAGCCCGTTCTACCTCCGGAAGGATCCAAAACGTCGCCAGCCGCAGTCCGAGTCATTGCGGACCACGTGAACCTGCCGCCACGGTCGAGTGTTCTTGTGCCCGTCGTGGCCGATGCAGTTGCCCGCGGGAAAGTCCTTCTGGAGGGCAACGTCCAACTGCTTCTTGGAAGAGGAATAGGCGTCGCAAGGGGCGTAACGGAGCTGCAGGATGGACGTGCTGTGGTCCTCGTGACGAACTTTCGACCGGAGGCACAGCACCTCACGAAAGGTGTCGCTGTAGGACACGTTGAGGAACTCCGGGGCGACGCCGAAATCGCCGCGATTTCCAACGAGCTCTCGCCATGTAAGCCGTGCAGTACACCGCCGCCGCAGCTCGACGTTAACCCCAAGCTCAGTGCCACGGAACGACGACAGCTCGGAGACCTCCTCGCCGAGTTCGGCGACTGCTTTGCGACGACGTCGAGGGTGCGCCAGACAACAGTTGCGAAACACCGCATCGTTACCAACGAGGATGCGCTCCCTGTGCATCCGCCGCCTTGGGGACTTGAACTACGAGGTGCTCCCCGACGGAACCCGACCATCAGGACGCCGCCAGCCACGACCCGAAGTCGTCCACGTAGTTCGACTCAAGCCGTTCTACGCGCGCTAAGACTGCAACACTGCATGTTTATTTCGTTTCACCGTAAATTTTTTTAGCCATTTCTGTTTTCCTTTCGCGTTGCATCGGGACGATGCACTTTTAAAAGGGGGGATAATGCCGCCCGCAGGGCCGAGAAAGCAACGCTCGGTCACCGACATCTAGAAGATTCGCATTCATTCTCGCACCAGACGTAGCTTTCCACCTGCTTTGTTGTTCTCGAAAGTGCCAGTTCATCCACGCTCCAAGCGCGCGACACTCGAGCCTTCTTTGCCGAACTTTCGAGATAGTGACGCACGGTAGATAAGCAGCTACCCGCGACCTTGTCGAGTCAGTCTCACTCGCGCTCTGTTTTGCCGCCGAATCGCCGCCTGCTTTTGTGCAGCCTCGACGCTCTTTCGTTATTTATTTTTGGTTGGCACAAGTTCGCCCATTAAACCTTTATTTTTCAGTTCACTGCTCGTCTTCGTGTCACCTCCGTTCGTGACAAATATTTGCTTCTCCGCCGCTCGCCGCTAGGCGCACCTAGAGTCATTGTATGGGTTCCCAGAGTAACGAAACTCCGAAGGTTCGTTTTAGAACCGCGGCGCAGCGCTGAAACCGAAACCATGGCGCCGCCATTTTGGGTCCACGCGTCAACGGGGGTATGAAGGCAATAGTGACATGCAGTGAAGCGTGTTGAAAGAGCTTTATTTAAACTGGTCGATGGGCTACCCAAACGCTTCTGTGGTGCTGTGAGTAGCTTCTGTAGATAATTAACATTACATTACATAATTTGCTCTCTACCGAACAATTAAAAACATTAATTTAATTCAAGTCAATTTGCCACAAATGCGACTCCGTTTTTTTTCGCTGCACTCTGATCTCCTCATGCATCCGAGTCCGGAGTTGTAAAATTCTTTTTATTAGTGGCATGCTGAGTAAACTATTTTGAGGGCTCGAAGTTTTGGTGGAAACCTTCCGCATACGGCCAAGACGGCCGTAGGCGCACAACGCAGGCGAGGGCGACTCGCGTGTTCCTTCCTGTTGTCGCGTGGAACTGCATCGCTTAGAGCCTCATTTTAAAGGTGTCATGAAACGATTTTCCAACTTTTAGGGGCGAAGCTTCTTAGGGTCTAGCCTTGTCCGTCCGTCCGTCCGTCCGTCCGTCCGTGCTCACAACGATTGCCATCCCATCTGTCTTCTTAAAAAAATAAAAAATGTTTTGCGCAGTCGACAGGATTCGAACCCGTGCGGGGAGACCCCAATGGATTTCTAGTCCATCCCCTTAACCACTCGGCCACGACTGCGGGACGAGTAGGGGCTCTGAGTTGTGGTAGCAACTCAAGATCTGGGGATGTCATGGATGAAACGTTGCATGTAGCCTCTCAACGTCTATACAGGAGAGGGCGCTGCGGTCAAATGCGTATATAATCGCGTTAAACTTTGCATGCATTGGCTCAACGTTTATAGACGAGAGGGCGCTGCGGTCAAATGCTCAAATGCGTATATAACCTCGTTCCATACCACACATTCTCTTTCTGACATGGACCGTTGACTTAAGCGGTAGAGGTGCGTTCCCATGGCTTCTAGCTGATCCAAGCTGATCCGCTAGAAGAACCACTGGCTCTGCATTTCACCGACCATAAAGCAGTAATAATGAAGTCGAAACGCAACCCGGAACTCAGCACTACCTATCATGATCATCATCATTTATTATTCCTTGAAGGCCCAGGGGGCATTATGCAAGGGAGTGAACACTTTAAAAAAACAAATAACACAACTATTTATCAACAAAACCACGCTGTAATCTAGTTATGGGTTAGAAAAAATAAGCTAATGGCTGCAGAAAATTTCTTAGTTTCAGATAAGGAAACAATTACGTTAGGCAGTGAGTTCCAGTCGTCAATGGCCAATGGCAAAGTATACATTTGGTGAGTGACAATTGACGATGAAATCGGACGGAGTTTACAAGAATGGTCGAGACGAGGGAAAATGCGGTAAGGAGGTGATAGCAAACTTTGTCTGAGATGACTGTTGTAATAAACGATCCGATGCAGGCGAGAAAGACGAGACACCCTGCGGCGGTGAGAAAGAGTGTCAATGTTAGCTGATTGGCAAAATCCTGATATGCTTGCGTAAGGGGAATAGTCGGAATAAATAAAACGGAGGACTCTGCTTTGAACGGATTCCAGGTTGTTAGTTAGGTATGCCTGCCACGGTGACCATATGGAAGAAGCGAATTCTAGTTTAGTTCTGACCAACGTAGTATAAGCTAGTTGTAAGCAATAAAAAAATATGAGCACCATCAGCACTACCTATGAACAATAAAATCAGTATCATCAGCACCACCAGAGCTTCGCTCCAATCAACATCATTCATCACGTGGAGATGCGGTCATTTGTTTTCTGTTTAGCTTTCCCCCTCAACTCATAAATCGCGCATTGTACCAAACAGTTCAAGAACACCAAAAACGGGGACTCCCCTCTTGCTCGGACTCTCGTTTGTGCACCCGGATACAGCCATTCTACCCCTAGAAGATTGGCCCGTCGCTCAAAATTCAGACAAAAGTTGCTTTCCCCACCCCGTTCACCCCGAAGCTGACAGTACTGTGGAAGCTGCGTGTTCGTTGGACCAGCTACACTTTTGCCACGAGATCACGCTCTTTCGCGCATAACGACGCGCAAAAAATGAGGTAAGCTGATGAAAGGGAGGCGGCTGATTGGTCCGGCAAGCACGTAGCTTCCACCGTACTGTCAGCTTAGGGGTGAAGAAATAAGTGAAGTCCGGTGTCGTGCGACGTGCGTTTGGACCCGGTGACGCGCTTTGGGGACCGCGGATGTATCACAGTAAAAGGCAGAGAGCTTGCGAAGTGAAGGAGGTACAAAATAGTTCGCTGTGTTTTCAAATTTTCGTCCCGAAAGTTAAGTTTTTTACTTTCTACCTTTTTTTTTTTGGCCCACTGAACGGTATGCTATTAGTAAAATCCCAATCTAATTTGATTTATCCCAGCCCGAAATTCGTTTCATGGGCCCTTTAGGATATGGTCGAAGCATTCAGACGTCGAGCTGCATAGCTCGTTTTTTTTTTTTCGTTTTTTTTTTTGTCAACGACTTTAAAGTTGACGAATCACGGGCGTATTCGGTGCATGTATGCAGAAGGCCAGCTTAGGAACACACAATTTACTTGATTTACCTGTGCAGACAGAAGCTTTCTTCGCTTGTTGGCTATATTGTTTTAACTACCTAGATTACGTAAACAATGATGTTAAAGGGCGATTAGTAGTAGGATGCTTTACCCTCACTGTAAAATTACTATGCCAAATGACATGAATGACAAGCCCATGAATAACAAGTCCCCTGCGATAAATATTTATTTGCTTTGTTTTCATTGCCACACAAACAGCTACGTGCTTTTTAGCAGTGAAATACATCGCAGAGAAAAAGAAGAAAGACGTTTACAACACCTTGTAACACCGAATTAGAGCACAGCCCTTGAGGACGAGGAGGGAAGGGTACAGAGAGGAGGGTATACCCCTCCTCCCTCCACCTCACCTCCTCATTTTGCCCGATACTCCTCCTCCCCTCCTCCCTCCTCTTCCTCCTCGTCCTTCTCCACCACTCCTCCTCCTCCTTCACCTCCTCCTTCCCTCATCCCTCAAGCTGCTCCCCTCCTCTCCTCCTCCCTCCTCCCCTTCCCTCCTCCCCTTCCCTCCTCTCCTCCTCCTCATCCCTCCTCCCCTCTTCCCCCTCCTCCCGCTCCTCGCTCTCCTCCTCCCCTCCCCCTCCTCCTCCTCTACCCTCGTCCTCCTCCCCCTCATCTTCCCCGCGCGTTGCAAGGAAAATGTCCCATAATGCACCGCGCGGGACCCTCGTGACGTCACACGTGACGTCACGAGTGATGTCACGAGAGTCCTGCGCGGTGCAATATGGGACATTTCCCATAAAGCACCGCGCAATTACGCTGACGGCGACGGCGACGCCGCTCAAGCTGGAAACAGGCGCCTAAGAGCTGCACTCTAATAATGAAAGCCGTTTACAACACCCTGTAATGCCGAATTAGAGCCCAGCACTTGAGGAAGAGGAGGGAAGGATACAGAGGGGAGGGTATACCCCTCCTCCCTCCTCCTCACCTCCTTATCCTGCCCACTACTCCTCCCTCCGAGCGGCATCGGCGTCGCCGTCGCCTTCGGCGTAAGCGTGATGTCACGTGACCCTCGTGACGTCGCGTGATCCTAGTGACCTCACGGGGATCACGTGGCGTCACCGGGGTCACGTGATCTCACGTGGGTCACGTGAGCTCCCAGGGTCACGTGATTTCACGGGGGTCACGTGACCTCAAGGGGGTCACGTGACGTCACCGCGGTGACGTGACCTCAACGGGGTCACGTGACCTCATGGGGTCACGTGCCGTCACCAGGATCACGTGACCTCACGGTTAAGCCGACGGCGACGGCGACGCCGCTCGAGCCGGAAACGGGCGCCTAAGAGCTGCCCTCTAAAAATGAAAGCTGTTTACAACTCCCTGTAACGCCGAATTAGAGCGCAGCTCTTGAGGAGCAGCAGGGAAGGGTACTGAGGAGAGGGTACACCCCTCCTCCCTCCTCCTCACCTCCTAATCCTGCCTGCTACTCCTCCCACCGCGCGGCGTCAGCGTCGCCATCGCCGTCGGCGTAACCGTGAGGTCACGTGACCCTCGGACGTCGCGTGACCCTCATGACCTCACGGGGGTCGCGTAACGTCACCGGGGTCACGTGACCTCATGGGGTTACGTAACGTCACTGGGGTCACGTGACCTCACGGGGGTCACGTGACGTCACCGGGGTCATGTGACCTCACGGTTACGCCGATGGCGACGGCGACGCCACTCAAGCCGAAAACAGGCGCCTAAGAGCTGCGCTCTAAAAATACCATTCCAAAAACAAAGGTTGACATGTCACTGTGAAAGGGGACATCAATGCACTCAGGGAACTAATCTGAGTTAGAGTTTGTACGAAACCACTATACTAATAAAGAAAAGTATGTACAGCGTGAATGTAATGGATTGAACACACTTACAAAATTGTATAATCCTGTTTCGTGAGCTACGGTACCGTTATTTGCCATAAAGATGCAGCTATGCTGATAGGTAGTGGATTTGTTTTGTAAAAAAAAATATTGAAGACAAAAGGCATGCACAAATTGAAAGTTACAAATTAAATCAATATTTGCTTATGGACTGAGATGGAAAAGGACCATTTTCGGGCAAAAGTGGAAGATAAGTAATGAAAAAAAGGCTCGATTCCAAATGAGTACATTGGCCGATTATCGCTTTTATTTTAACTTTTGATTGAGGCAAGTTTTTTCTTAATTATTATCACAAAAGAAATCCTCAACCTAGCTGCATCTTAATGGTAAATTACAGTACCGTATCTCACGAAATAGGTTTATACAATTTGTTAAAGTGCATTCAGTTCATTAGGTTCAGACTGTACATTCGAATTTTAAGAACCCGCGAACAGTAAAAACCATTTCAAAAAGAATTTCATGATATATCGCATACAGATGAAGAATACATACTTTACAGACATAATTTTACATTCTCTGCTGAAACTCTCATAGCGACGCTGCAGATGCCACATTTTGGGGCTCTCTTCTTAGAAGAAAGGAGGTTCAACTTCCGCAGATAAAAGCGAAGTCTCCCCAAATGAAACACGGGTGCAAGCTTGTACTCCAAGAAATGGCAGGGTGACAATGGCGGCCCAAGATACGTAGCAATTACTGTTGCAGTCAGCTTGTTAGTATTGATCATCAAGATATTTGTTTCATTCAACCTGAATGTAATCTCTGCATGCTACAACAGTTCAAGCACATTGCGAGAGGGCGTAGAGAGGGGGTTGGCTTTGTCTGGTGTGTACGACTTGAGCTCTATCAGGGTGGTGTTTGTTGTCGCATGTGCTTCCTTCAAGAAGTCAGTGCACACTTCACACAATTTGTGCTTTCTCAGAACAGACCGCGAAGTACAGCCAGCCAGATAGGTTAGAGACTCCTGTTCACTTCCAGTTAACTCTTCCTCTGGTAGAAAATCATGGTCTAAAACCTCCGCATTCTGCATGGGTGCTGGTGGTGACTGCAAAAAGGATGTCAGATCTACACCGTCGTGAATGGCGTAATTGCCATGACGGGTTGAGAAAAAAAAAACTGTGACAGAGCAATCAATCTCAGCGTCAACTGGAACTCCATTGCTCGAGAGATTGGATGTTTGTGCGTCACACAGGAGAACAAGTTTTCGAGCACGTCTTGGCTGACACGACTGAAAAGTACAAACTTATTCATGCTTAGACAACAGCTTCTCTTGAAGGATTAAAGCGCTCTGGGTTAAAATTATCACTCCTGCCTGAACAGGTTAGAAGCAATCTTTCTGACCTGGCGCTCGGTTCGACGGGCTTCTGAACATGTTCATGAACGTTTTGAGGAAAGTCACTGCATTTTCGTGCTAATTTTCTTTCGAATTGCTCATTGCAACTTTAAAGCTTCGGGATGTCATTAATGTAAACCACCAATTCATTGCCTCCAAAAACCAAGCTGTCGTAAAGACCTCACGAGAAAGCTGTCCAATCTTTACCAACAACCTTATAGCTAAAGCCACAGCATGATTATGAACTGCTACTGCACTTGCAACATTCATTTTTTCGAAGTGATTCGGGTCCAGATGCTTTTCCTTCAGCAAGCGTCTTGATGTACGTAACAGAGACCTGGAAGAGGTTTTCGGATTGTAGTGCTAGGCTATCATTTTCTTAAATTACCCGAGACAGGGGTGAGAAACTAAAGCAAGAAAAAAATAGAAGGGACAGATGAAAAGGCCGCCTGTCCCTGCCGCCTCTTTTTGTTGCTTCAGTTTTTCACCTTTTTCGAGTAATTTAAGAAAATAGTAAAATTACACCAGCTCGCCTGTGCCCTATTGTTTTAGTCTATCTTCTTGTTTAAAATACATACCCCATTTGTAGGCAGGCCGTGCTTCGCGACAATATCGCCTGGCAGATATATCACCTGTTCATGAATGAGGTGGCCTCGGACATTTTTTAGAACGTGCGGAGCATGGCCGAAGAACAACAGGGTCCTAACCACTCCCACAACAGCACATAGATGGCGGCAGGAAACAATGACATCGATGTGCTTTGTTTCAGACACACCACACTGTCTCCATAAGCCCTTTTTGCATGCCCCCATGTCCGAAACAATGCCGTCTATAACAAGTTCAATTTTCACATTCCACAATTATTTCGAAGACAACTTTCTTCAGCTCCATCGGTGACAGAGTTGCCTGAAAAAGAAAAATTATGCGATATCGCTCAATAACAAATCAATAATATACGTATTCAGACCTAATTCAGGTTTGAAAAAGAGATTACAAAATCTAGTCATTTCCACTCATTTTGAAAAATTGCTACATTTACCTGTAAAATGGTAGCCGATGATCTGCTTCCACTTTGATGAAAGCTCGGCAAGCAAAAAAACAAGCCCGTGTGTAGCACCAGTCATGGTACCGTCATTGTTTGCAGCGTGGCAACCTTGCAGGGTCGTTTGGCCTACCATCACCTTTGTTGTTCCATCGTACTCCTGGCCTGGTGTCAGGTGCATTTTTTTACATAAGCAGCACGCAGTTGCGTTCTTGGAGACCCATGCTTGCTACCTTACACTCGACTGCAGGAAGTAGTTCCCGCAGAAGCCATGAGATTCAAAATAAATCTTTATGCTTACTATTTTGTCAAGAAGCGATGCGCAACACTAATCTGAAATGAACATGTTGAAATAGTTGAGTTGCAATTCAGTATTCGTTCATACCTGGGTGAAACTTGATTCCCTCAATTCTTTTTGGAGAGTTCGCTCTGATGGCAGCTGTAGTACCAGATCCCAACGGAAAGCAAACCCCCTGTGCCCACAGGCCGGACGAAGTCGGAGGGCTGGCTTAATGGTCTCGTTAGACAATCCATTGCAACTCATGTCTTGGCGTTGCATGCAGAGAACCTGATATTCAGACAAGTGTCGGCCACAGTCACCTAAAAAAAAGGAAAAACAATTAAGTTTCATGATAATAATGGTACTGTCTCAATTACACAAAAATTTATTAGCGGCTTTATTTTTAGTTTCATATATGAACTTAATAACATCAACTTTTAAATCCTGAAGAAGTTGAGAAAGCTTGAGATTAATTTTGCTGGCCAGATCAAGCTTGCGGAGAAATGCAGCAATGGCTTCTTCATGACATTGTTCATGACAGATTGTGCCAGTCTTCATAGGTGCGAAAAACTCTCTAAACAGAATCGAGGTACACCTAAGCACTTCTTATGAGTTGTGAATGCGAAAGCATGCACGAAGCTCTTCGCTCCTTCTTTAATCTGCGGCGTACAACGCGCTGACCTTGGGCGTTGAACGGTGGAGCCACTGCCTCGCGGACACCCAGCGCCATCGGGTGAGCGATCGTGATAACTGTCGTGTGCCTTGCGGCACGAGAAAGAAACAGACAGCAACGTAGTTCCTAGCAGAACGAACCCCTTGGTTTATTCCATGCGCCGTATATATTGCCACGCGCCATACAACCGATAAGAGGCGAGTGAACGTGGTGATCAGTGATAACACAACAGTGTGGTAACACAGTCAGGATGGCAGCACACAAACTGACGCGCAGCAGCCAATTGAGCCTCGTCGACGCGCGACCGCCAATGGGACCGAAGCCGAAATCCTTCAGCTCAACACCGCTCCTATTGGGATCGCGGAAACTAGGTGCCGCTTTCGCGCTTCAAACTGGTGACGTCGGCTCGCTTTATGGGACAGTTAAAGCTTTCGCATTAATAAGAGATATTCTGTAGACAACATTGAAGAACACAATATACAGAACACTTTATCTGCATTACACATGTCTACAGAATGTCTATTTTTCCCAGAAAAGAGAAAATGCAGCCCAACTCACCTTCATTGCACTCTACTGTGTGCTCAGTGCTATTGCAGTCTGGAGTAGATGCGTCGGAAACCATTGGTTCTACAAAATGTTAATTAATACAGCTTAAACCAATACTCGCTCACCAAAAGAGGTCAGCATTGGAAAAATGCTGTGTTCCAGCTATTGGACACCACGAACGCCAGTGTCGTGACCCATACCTGTTTTGCTGAAGTCCGTACTTGCTCTCGGGTCATCTGCAGTGTGCGAGACAGAACCGTCGAAGGGCTTTCGTGCACAACAGTGACCGGTTAATGCGTTTTACACGGCATTGAAATAGAGCGACATTCAGAACACTTCAATCTCATTACGTGTGGCCAAATTATATCTACTGTTTCCCTAAAAACAAAGAGGGCACATGGCTACTCACCTTCACTTCAGCTGAATATATGCTCAGCACCATGGCAGTCTGGAATTGCTGAGTCGGAGATCATTGGCTCTTCAAAAGGTTATTTAAGACAAATTAAACCAACAGTCGCTCATCGAAAGAGGCCAGCTTGGAAAAAATGCTGTGTTCTAGCTATTGGAAACCAGGGACGCCTGTTTCGTGACCCCTACCTGTTTTGCTGAAGTCTGTACTTGCTCTCGGGTCATCTGCAGTGTGCGAGACAGCACCGTCGATGGGCTCTACTGCACAACAGTGACCTGTTAGTGTGTTTTACACGGCATGGAAGAAGAACGACATCCAGAACACTTCAATCTCATTACATGTAGCCAAAGTATGTCTACTATGTTTCCCTAAAAAGAAAGAGAGCACATGTCAACTCACCTTCACTGCAGTTTACTGTGTGCTCAGTGCCATAGCGGTCTGAAGTAGCAGATGAGTTGAAGTCCATTGGCACTGGAAAAGTGTTTATTAAAACAGATTAAACCATCAATCACAAAAAAATGTGTTGTACATGACATGGGAATAAGACCGTGTTGTACATGACATGGAAAGAAGACAACGATATCCAGAAGACGTCAACCACATCACCATGTGCCCAAAGTGTGCCCATGTTTCCCTGAAAAGAAACAGTGCACGCCAACACACCTTCTCAGTAGTCCACTGCATGTTCAACGCCATGACACTCTGGTGTACGCATGTTGGCTTCCATTAGTTCTGCAAGATTTAATGAGAAACAATTATATACGATGTTTTTAATGTCTGTGAATTGCATAAAAATCTATTAGGCTGCTTTTTGTTTTGACCCAAAAGACAAGAAAAAATAGAATCAAGCTTTGAGATTGCGAAGCTCCTGTAACAGCGCTGCATTTTTGCGTTGGCCAGTTCAAGCGTGTTACGAAGTTCACCAATTGTTTCCTCGTGACGTTGGTCACGGCAGTTTCCAGGGATATCTCCAGATAAAACGAACCCTGTAAAAATGAATCGATCATACAAAGCATGGCAAGAAAACAATGTTATGTGAAACACTTCAAACATAATACACATTTTTAACATATGACTAATAGAATGTCATTTTACAAGAAATATCACGTGCCAATTTCACCGGAGTCGACTGTGCGTCCAGTGCCAGGGTAGTCTGTGGCAGGTGAATAAGTTGACGTCGGCGCTTCCAAAGGGTGATGCAAACAGATGAAACTAACTTAGTCACCAACATAACTCTGCAGACCAACATGGTGTTCTTTACTGGACACTACAGATTTCTTTGCTATGACCCGCACCTGCACTATTGAATTCAATTGTTTCACTTGGGTCATCAACTGCTATGTCTGAAACTGTGCTGCCGAGGTTTCCTGCACAATGCATGTGACGAGGTTTGTCACAAATTACTCTATGAAGTGGGAGCCCTTTATTGCCAGTGTAATAATCATTCTTGTAATGCATACACCACACTGGAGATTTTGCATGCTGGCATGACACAATTAAACTTGAATGACGAAAAGAATGTTTCTCTGAATTAACATATATTTCCTCGAGATCCCTGTCGAGCACGTCCAGCAAAGAACATAATCCCACGACTTCAGGAACCGTACGAGCGCATCAACAAACACAGGTTAATTTTTCCCACAAAGTCTCTTTGCCGAAAAATACTTAAGAAATTATAAACTTACTTGAACGAATTACCGAACATCGATCCTTTTGCGGCTTCCTGACCTTTTTTTGCTTGGTTGCGATGACAAGTCCAGCGCAAAGAAGCGTATAGGGACTGCGCTCTGTTTGAGGAGTTTTCTGCCATCGGCTCTGTGCGTTTCAAATTGAGACTCTTCGAAGTGATTCTAGGAGTCAGTGTAATAAAAAGACGCAGCATGTTGAGGCAATCTGAACGAAAACACTGCGATCTAAATGCTATTCAGAACCATTTCATGAAACTACGAAAGTAGCGAGAATATAAACTGCATGAAAGCAATTTTTCCCAGAATCACAAGGACCCGCTTTCGATTGGTTCGTCACTCCAAGAGGCAACCGCATGCACGCGACCTTCGATGGATTAGCTACGTTTGCTACCTATCTAAAATTGAGCGACGCGATATGCGACATCCAGAGATCTGACCCAACACCGGCTTAAGCTTAGCCCGTTACTTACCAAATCGCAAGAGCGTCGCTCGTGCGAAACCGAACACAGTTGACGCCTGTTCGACTGCAAGGCAACGAGCGATACCCGGAATCAATCAGCTGTAATCGACAGTCACCTCACAAAGCTTGCTTGCTGCAGTGGGCTCGAAATCTTTCCGTTTTACTATGGTTAGCCGAGCCTTCTTCCTCCGTCTAGCAGTTGCTTTTTTTCCAAATGGGATCCGAAAGAGTCTCTTTCTATCCTCCTACCTGCTGCGGCACCCAAAAGCGCAACAAGCAGGCATTGTGCCACAAAGTACACAAAGTCCTTGCTTTTGACGTCGTTAACGGCGTGGAACAGACGGCGCGTAAACGCGCGTTCGTTGAGAGCGTGCGTGTGTGCAGTTGTTTGCTGGACTCGAGATGGTGGCGATTAGAGCCGCTTGAAGTGCTGATGGAGGTGAGTCTAGCGGTGCTTGTGTCACGTGATCGCTTCCATCCAATATGCTCACGAAGCCAAAACATGATCGGCTAGAGGGAGTATGTTGTCGGCAAAACGCAAAAAGAAAAGGAATGCGTTACTCTGGGAACCCATACAGTGACTCTAGGCGCACCGCGTGCAAATATCTAGACCGACCAGAACCGAGCGAAGCTGCGCCGCGAGGCTCGTACGTCACAGTGACGTAGTGATACCAGCACAGGTTGCTACGGATATTGCCGCGCGCCACCGCGCGGCGCTCCTTTTCATCGCTCATGTGTCCCCTGCTTGAGACGCTGCTTCTAGAAAGCCGGCCCTGAGTCCATGGTTGCGAGTGGTAGGAGCGGGTTTCCTCTCATACGGTCATGAAGAGTGAGATCAAAATAAGTGAATGGCAGGCCCATATAATGATCGGCGTTTTCTTCATCGCTTCATCGCAGTCTTTATCATCATGTAAGAGCGAACGCGCTTTCACGATTCGCGCCGTGCTCTGGACTTCTGATAAGAGGCTGAACATATGCATCGACAACAAGCGATAATTTCAAGCACTTGCGTGCTGTACGTGCTTGAAGTTGCATGGCGTTGGCTTTTGCTATTCGCTCGTCAAGTGGGACATACTCCGTTTGATACCTTGTACGTGTGCATGTTTAAAGTTCAAAGGTGTCAGTCCTCCGCCACCCCCCCCCAATCCCAGCAACTTAGTCTACGTGAATAACTTTGCAAAGGGGCAAATCTTGGGATAGTGGTGACCTCTTCTACATTTTATTTGCTTGCCCCCAATTATTACGCAATGACAGCTTAAGAAAAAGCGGGGATGTGTGCAGGGTAGGCCTCAATTTGATATCGAATTCGTGAAAGCTTCTCGGGCCTCTAGATTCACATACTTCTCTCAAGATAGGTTGATTGCATTAGACCACCCCCGTGCATTGTTTGTGTGTGTGTGTGCATTCAGATCACGTGATGTCCCGCGCGCTACTTGGCTTTTGTAATGCGGTTAGAAACAGGATGCTTCATTGCCGCAGGTCGTGTGACGTTGCTCGTCTTCATATCACGTGATTCGCGCGCGCGCGCGATTCAAGCGGTGTTCGCGCGGTCTCGTCACCTCGGGAATGGCTTTCGTAATCTGGGTGGTGAAAAAAAAAAAACAACCCTCCGCGGAATTTGAACGCGTCATTGCTCTAGGTCATGTGACGAATCCTATCTATACAATTACGTCATGCAGGAAGAAGTCCAGACAGCTTCCCTTATATGTCTCGAGAGCTCGGAATGTTATTTTCTTTTTTTTTTCATATGCGAATGAAATACATTGTTTCGACGCTCCGCTCGGTCGCTTTTGTTTATTCAGCTGCCGCGTGGGGGCTCGGAACGTCACTCGTGCGCCGGAGGTCGATCTGACAATATGCTCGTGCGTGAACGTCTCGACGGCTGCGAAGATCACACTCGATGGAGCGATGTCGAAGCCTGCGCTGGTCATCGAAAAGCAAACAACAACTTCTTTGTGTCTGCGTTGGATCTGCTGGTGGACCTCGTCATTTTCGGCAAGTTCGTTCCATATGAAGTGGACCCCGTTGTGTTTAGGATAATAGCCTACGTCTACGAGAGCTACAAGGGGCGGGACAAGGAGTGGGAATCGCACGAGCAGCCCTTTGTGCTCTTATCCCATTGGTCGGGCAAGGTGTTGACCAAGGTGACCGCATCGGAGACGACGGACGTGGTGGAATTCATCGCGGATACGCTGAAGACCATCAAACGCGCGATGCAATACAAGCACCACATCGAAGCCACCTACATCCATTGCCTGGCCACCGACGTTCTTCGTTATCGCCTAAGATGACTGCGTGTCTCTCTCTCTCTCCTACGGTTGGTCGCCTTGTTAAAGACTGGACCCTGCAGAGCGGTCCGGTCAGTCTGAACTCGACCTACGTACAGATCGGCCGCGGGAAAGAAGCGAAATGAGGGATGAGTTTTACGTGAATCTATTCTCAAATGCCTCGTCGGACATTTTTCACGACAATAGTTTGAGCAAGTTCAAAGTACAGCTGTCCCAACCTATTATATTAAATGAACCGTACGAGGTAGCCCTAGAGGAACTAAACTTCCCATTTAGCATCAAGAATGTGACGAGCCCATCTAACGAGCTCTACTTGGTCAAGCCTACGGATGTGGGGAAAGTGGAAGGCAGCAAACAGCTCCTAATACAGCCAAAGCGAGACTTTATCGCGCTGGTGAAAAGTGCCCTGCGTGAGCTCTTTGGTCCCAAGACGAGCTTCGAGCGAAGTGGAAAATGTTACTCTTTAAGCTTCCAGAGAAACAACGCACTGCGCATGTCACCTACATTGTCGAAAAAACTCGGATTTGCAGAGATCGTTTTTGGAACAGGTCAGCCCGTGGAAGGCAGTCCCGTGGAGGAAGATACATTCGATCGTGAGGTGCAGGTAGAGCTGACGAGGGTAAAGCACCTGATGACTCAGGACCGAATTGAGATCCTCGAGGGCTTCTACGAATCGCCAGAAGATCTCATTAACGCGATAAACAGCGCCTACCAGTCTCATCTTAAGCTCAATTCCTCGAAAATATTGCTTCGTTATAATCCATACATCAAAGTCGTAGAGTTACAGTTGCACCACAGCGGGTATATCTTAATCAATGCTCACTTATTCCACATGCTTGCTTCGGCCAGAAAAGCGTGTACACTTCCTTCTCGGTGGCAGACCGCGATGTTATATTATTTCCCAGCAATTACATTTTTGCCTATTGCGATATCATAGAAGCGGAGCACGTCGGCGACGTGAAAGCTCCTCTCTTGAGAGTCGTCCCATTCGTAGTGTCAAAACGAAACGAAATGATATCGTATTCTTTCAATCTACCCCAATATAAGAAGGTGATTGTAAAAGAAGTCAGCACCATTTGTCTCGAGCTTGTTGGCGAGAGAGGAAGCTACATCCCCTTTCTGGACGGATCGGGTCGCGTTGCAGCCACTCTTCATTTTAGGAGATGCACGTAAAGTCCCCACCGTGTTGTTTAGAACATTTCTCAGGTTCCGGAGAAAGACCGCTCACGCATTTTGTGTCCGGGCCCCTGTTCCAGGTTGGGAGCGGACTACTGTCGGACATTTATCAGAGGATATCGCCAGTGTTTACAAAGCGAGTGGCCCCTTACTTGGGTCGAAAGCTAGTGTCCACGGGTAGAGATATCGCAGAGCGACTGAGACAGGGTTCCTCGCTGAAGGACGCCGTAAAGAAGGGAATCCGCCGCACGTATCGAAGCACCAGAGACGAGTTTCTCCAAAAGCTGCTGTCTGGCGGAGGGCATAAAAGAAAGGCGTCCAGCCAGTGCTGTTCACTCTCTAGACGATAAAAGAAAGGAAAGGTCGTGCATGACTTTTTCGATACCTAAAAAAATGACGGGCGATATTTTTACCCTGCACGAGCGTTCCTGTCTGTGCACCAGCGGAGAGCTCGATCTGTTCTCTCTTCCGCCTACGTCTTTTGCTTTGGAAAAGTCCGAATATCTCGAATTCTTTCCGGTCGCCACGACAACAACCACTTCAGTCTTAGAATTTCACGTTCCGTCTCTAGGTCCGCACGTTTACGATCTGAAATCAAGCTTCCTGCACATCCAGTCAAAAATCGTGCGAGCCAATGGCGATCCCGCGAGCACCACCGCGACGGACGGAACTGTCACGCACGATAAGGTCATACCGGTTCAGGCATTTGGAAGCTCCCTTTTTCAATACTTGCACCTGTATCTGAATCAGACTTTGGTGAGCCAGTACGAGAATTATGCTTATCGTTCCTATCTCGATATTCTCCTGCACGCAAGCCAGACGGCTAGGGATCACTCTCTTTCCGCGATGCTCTACGAAAAAGACCCGGTAAATACGTCCGAAAAGCTCGACATTCCCGCCGATGCTAAGGGCCTTATGGCACGCTTTAAAAGAACCGAAGGAAGTACGCTCTGTGATTTGTTTTGTCCTCTTATGAGTGACATATGTCAGCAGGAAAAGCTTCTCTTGAACGGGGTGGATATTCGCGTCGTGCTGCGGCAAAATACCGAAGATTTCAGGCTCTTGGCCGCTTCGACGGTTCCCCCAAAACACGTCGTCCAACTTCCTCGCATTGTGCTCTACATTCGACGCGTGCAAGTTGCCCCGACGGTGCTTGTGGGCATCGAAAGACGTCTACAGTCCTCTCCCGCGACTTATCTACTACGTGGGGTGGAGATCAAGACCAGAACCGTTTCGCCCGGTGTGTCGCACATTGTCCTCGACGATCTGTATCCGTATCGAGTGCCGTCAAAGCTCATCGTCGCTTTCGTGAAGAGCGAGGCGTTTCAGGGAAGTCGCGAGCACGACCCATTCAAGCTCGAACACTTCAACCTGAAAACGGCGGTCCTGGACGTGGGTGGCTGCCAGCAGACGGAGCAGTTTGATTTTCCTCAAGATTTGTACATGAAGGCCTATATGAGCTTCCAACACCGCCTCAATCGAAGAGACGTCCCCTACTCTAAAGGTGCCTTCTCAAAAGATTCCTTTCTGCTCTACTATATTTTGACTCCGGACAGGGAAGAGCAGAGTCTTTGTCCAATCTCCACGGCGAACGTGAGACTCACCTTGACCTTCAAGCAAGATCTAACTAAAGCCATCACCATTCTCTTTATGTCGGAGACGCCTCGCGTCCTGGAAATTGACAAGGAGAGAAACGTCAAGTTTGCCGCTTGAAATGGAAGATCACGAATTTTACCCAATGTTCGCGGGAAATCCCTGCACGCGTCCCTGGTTTCGTGGCACGTTCGCGTGCGACGAGATTGGTCAAGAGACAGCGTCACCCGGTCTTTACGTAGTGAATACGGCACCGAGCTCTTCGTTCGGTGAACACTGGGTTCTTTTCTACGTATGCCCAAAGGACAAGACACTTAGTTATTTTGAGAGTTTCGGAATGATTCCGATTCA